>CAVNYN010202108.1:0-77552 GCA_963692815.1 Nyctanthes arbor-tristis
TCTTTCAACTTCTGGGGGATTCTCCAACCACACACCCACCCCCACACCCCCCCCCCAAAAAAAAAAAGAAAGAAAGAAAACTTGTGAAAATGGCAGGTCCCCCCCCCCTTTTCCGGCAGCAATGGGGCACCATAATAGGGGTGGGGGGTTTTGGTGGGAGAATGAGGGAGGGAAGAGAGAAGGGTTTTTTTTATTTTATTTTTTTTATGGATGGGGGTCGCGGGGGGAAATGGTTGGAGGGGTGGGCGATTGGAATCTATAGAATAATGCTATATAGCACCAGTGGTGCTTGGCACAAGTCTAAGTGACATCCAATGTGGCATTAAATGATAAGTGAAATTAAATGAATAAATAAATAACCCACTTAATTCAACTTATCATTTAATGCTACCTTGATATGGTGCCAAATACAAGTGGTGTATAGCATTACTCAAATCTATAAGGCCTTTTATATCCTACTTGGCAGCACACAAAACAAGCATGCTTTACAAAATTTTCTATAAGAGGTTTTAGAACAGCAGAATCTCTCACGCAACAGAACTAGCAACATTGCCAAATGCCTATCCCTTTCCCTATTATGTCAGAATAGTAGGTCTTTGGTCTAATAATAATATCTTTGGGGTTAAAAGATATAGACGGTTCATCAATGAAGGAATTTACTACTATATATAAAGAGACTTAAACCTTGAAAGTGGCAGCAGCATCAGAAGCAATATCAAAATTTGGAAGTTGTATGTAATCGAAAAATTTCTTCATGTGCTCTGACTCCAGAACATACCTACAAAGCAAATAACTTTTAAAATTAAAATGGTTTACCATCAAGTTCTATTTTTGCACAATCAATGTAACACGAGAAAATAATCTATAACTGCCTCATCCTAACAAAATGAAGAATAACTGAGATATTTACTTAAAGAATATCGTTGGTATGTGTATAAGCATTACCCAGAAAACTTGTGTCAAAACACACTCCTTTATTCTTTTTCTTTGTGAATGCTAAAGGGCCAAATTGCTTTCATTGCATTTCATGTCTTGTACATTTCTTTACACTAACTCATTTTCATCTTTAAGAAACATAGGAAAGTGAGGAAAAGGAAAGGACAAGAAAAGTTACACAGCTTATTAATGAAAATTAAGACCATCAGAGTCCAGCAGTAGCAGTGACTGCCAGAAGCCTCAGGGTTAACCAACGATCTCAATTTTTACAAAATGATACATAATGTGACAGTATTCTCACATGGGTGCAATATAGGTTAACTTAGATGGAAACCTTAATTGCACTGTGGAAGTTACTCCATCACACTTTTGGTTATTGATGCTATATAAAAAGTATCTGAAGTTGCATACAAACGAATCATCTCACCTAGCAACACTTTGATGGCGAATGCACTCCCTCAACATTGCACCATAATGTAATGCCAAATCTGTGTTCGCATAACTAAAAGATACAGAAGAAAAAAATATACAAGCCATTACCAGAGAATGATGGCAGGGTTTCAAGCAAGTACAGAAGACAGAGAAGCAGAAAGGAGATTCAACCTTAACTACTTTGGCCATACCTACTCAGAGACAAAAAGTAATTTTGTAAAACAAAACTCCCATTAAGTGAGATGCAAAAAAGGACAATAGTTAATGCTATCAATTTCTCCAACTTCTGAGTAAGTGTTTTGTGAAGAGGTTTCAAATAAATGAACAAACGAATTATTTATAAGTGCACAGAGAAAGGAGTAATGAGGAGTTTAACTGTGCAACGAAGAAAAATGGGGAGTATATAAGCATAGGACCTCAAATAACTTTATTCTTATGAAAAAGAAAAAAAGAAAGTCCAAACTAATATGTGTGTGTATAATAAAAATAATTTTCAGAAAAGGAAAAAAATGCTTGGATATGCACAAATGTCCACTTCCAATAGATTATGTAATGCAAGCCTAGGACAGTGAGATTTATGGTTTTCGGGGTGTTGGAAATTTTGTATTTACATTTGGCAGAAGGCACACTCCATCCATCCATTTAGGCAGCTAAGAGGAATGGTAGAAGAACGGGTCATTCTAGATTTAGCCTCTGTATATAGAAATAAAATGAGTCATAAGCCATGTAAAGTACTTGTAGGTCCGATGAAATATATGAATGAAAACGATTTGATAATGTTTTTCAAGAAAGCTTTCAGTAGATATAGATCCGAGGTCAAATAGATTGCAAAATATTAGGAATAAACTTCTTGACCCCAGTGAATGACATAGAATGTGGTGGTGCCATCAATATTCATTGACAAAAAAGTGATGAGATGGGTAAAAGAAAAGGATACAACCAAGCTTATGTTGTGTGAGCCATTGTACGAATTATTGTTTCTATGTTGTATGACTCATAACATTATTGACGTAGCACATGTCTACAGGGAGATTTAGAGAGGCAGACCACACGAAAGTACCCCAGGCTCTAAATCCTGTCTCGATCTCAGAAGGAAAAAGGGAAAATACAAATGGAACTCTATTTCTGCTAGTTAAGGATCTGCTTGGAACTAATTATAACATGGCTTCAATTCTAATATATTTTAAATTTTGAATTCATATTACATGGAGCAACAAAATTTTGGCTAGTGTAGTTGGTGATGAAATCCATGTGAAAAATTTAAAGCCAATTATACTGGTCAACTTGTTGTGGTTCAACGTCCCATGAATTCAAAAAGTAAAATCTATTACAATTGAACCCGTGTTATCACATGTTATAATTGCTTTCCAAACAGACCGTAAATCATGAATCCATTAATCTAAGTACAAGTTATTTTGCTTCTTCAACAAGAATAAAAGGGTCCTTAGTAATTTTCAACGAGATTGAGTTGATTGTCTGATTTTCTAAATCCCTAAAGAACGTGTGGAGTATAGGGAAAATGAAATCAAGATTCCATTACCAAGAAAAGACATGTTCAAAATCAAGCTTACCCTGCTATCAAGATATCCATTAGATCAATGTTTTTCTCCAAGTAATCACAGGCGATCAAGCGTGATTGGACCTGTTGCCTCTGCAGATTTGCAACAACCTGAGTAGCATCTTTGCGGGTCTGCAAGAATTTATCTTATCAGTCATCATAGTATCCGTATCTGCCATCACAATGAGAGAACTGTACAATGTAAAAGTAACTTCAACAACATAAGCACCAACAATAGCAATTTTCATTAGATCACAATCATCATCCAGTCAAAAAGTAAGAGAAACTCTGACAAACTAGAATACCGATTATTTATTGAATAATTGAAAAGCAATATCCAATTACTTCTAGATTCAACTGGGGCAGACACGTAATTAGGAGACGCAGAGTGTTCTCTCTGAAGAATTCCTGAGTCAACTGGGCGCAAGCTTCTGATACTGGTTCAGATTCGCTGTCACCATAAAGAACTGACTTCAAGTCTCGTATAAGCTTGCTCAACTCCATCATCTGCCGAGGACACAAACCAAGAGACTGAGTGGCCATCAAAAGGACTAAAATAAACTGAGTGTAAATTTTAACTAGGGTGGCAATATGCATAAAACATTCCAGATAGAAAATTATAGCACAATCCCATTCTCTGGTCCAATAGCTGTTTTCCTTTTGATTAGCATTTCTATATTGAAAAGCTGGAATACTTAAATTTTTCCCCCTAATGCTGATGATCCCATCCTCAAGGGAAAAAACCGAAGAGCAATGGTAAATGCGGTAGAATAGCTATGGTGAATACCCATCAATCTAAGTACACTATGGACTACTGAGGTCAAATTAAAAAAATCAATAAAGACGATTTTTTTGCGCTCATAAGAGAAAAGACCACAGAAAGCAACGTAGCAGAAGATCTAGTAATCATCCACTTTATTCAGATCCAAAATCTTCCCCGATGAGCAGAAGAAAACCAAATCCAGAAAAAACGAACACTGCGTCGAAAAAACAAAAAATTGTCTAATCGGAAACCTTCTCTTCCCGTTTGCTCTCCTTAGTATCCGGCCCACGATCGGCAAAGATGAGGAGATCACGGGTCTGACGAACCAGGTCAGCGGGGGTCTTAGGCTTCGGCTTGAACAGCGCCTTCATCTTGGCGTTCTCACCACCACCGTCGCTGTTTTCCGGCAACGGGAGCCTCGTGACCACCGCCTGCGACGCCGAGGCACCCGGTGCCGCCGGTTTGCCGCCGCTTGACAAACACCCTCCTATCTTTCCTAACTTTTCTTAATCCCCCAAACACCACCTTCAACAATCACTATAAGTAATTAACTTCTTTGTAGCTTAGGGTTTCAAGCTCTCATAATCGGCAAACTTTACCAGAAGTTTGTGATTCCTGCTTGGGATCGGGAAAGAATCTTCCCGGCCGATTCGAATCCTCAATTATATAGTAGACTCAGATAGTAGGTTACTCCCTGATTCGCGTCCGATTTTGAACGGAACGGATAGGGAAAGAGAGCTGCGGCCTGCATACTTTTTCATTATTTTTATACTTTTTCACTTTGTAGTTTGTACTCCACATAACTGTTTTTTTTTTTTAACTGTCTCCTTTTTTTTCTGGTCTCCGTTTATATTTTTTCATTTTTCGTTTTCATTTTCATTTTTTATGTTAATATGCCCTTCATTGCGGTTTGATTCCATGGTATCGTAGTAACTTAATAAGATAGAAATAGAGAAGACGAGTTGTGAAAATTAAATTAAATATTTTTAAAACCCAAATTGGCAAACAGCTATATATATTTATTTCCTCTACTAAATTTTGGGGAAGAAAACAACAGTTGGTTTCTTTATTCCCGGTCGAGGACGTTAAAATTACAAGGACCATGGTAAAACGTAAAAAAAGATATGCTGTAAAATATATTTGAGTATGTGAGTTTGACTATCAATACCACACAGTACTACCATTCAATCGTATATAGACGAAATGGTCAAATTTTTCTATGAAAAACACGCTTTGTAATATATTATGAAAACTGTCGTTGTAATAAGTAAGAAACCACGATGTGGTTTCAAATGATTTCTTATTTTTTACAACTAAAATAAAATAAATCTCCATAATATGAAGACCGGGTGAATTTCATTGCCAAAAAAAAAAAAAAGCTTACTCATCCCTCTTGCGCTCACACCCAAGTGGAGATAGCATCAATATTATTATTAGTGATCATGAATGACTCCGCCGTTGCCGACTCCTAAATCCACTCCTAACTACCACATTGGAATAAGTGAGCAAATTTAACTACGTCAACATACCAAGGTAGTTAAATATACTCAAGTTAATTCCAATAAGATCTATATGTGAATTGCTAGCCAATGTTTTCCTAGAATCACGTCCATTAAATTTCGCTCTTGTTGTGATTACAATAGTCATTGAATTACGTATTAGTAAAAACTATATATATATTGACACGTTAGTCTATTATTATACCGACATATTGCATGGACCAATAAAAAAATAATCATGTGTCCTTCTATATTCTACTCAGTTTTATATATCTATCGCTTAATAGGATAATAACATTACTGACTCATTGGTGGGAGAGCGAAATGAACTTATATATTTGTTGATTAAAACTAATCCTCTCCGCTTCACCTTGAATTTTCTTGTTTTGCCTTTAGCAGAATTAGAAGTGCAATTTTGGTGATTTGAGTTTATTACGGAAGAGTAGAGAAGGGGATATAATTGAGACGATGACTCTTGTGGGATCGATGGGCCGGAAACTTTACAGTGAGGTCGGCGGTGGCGATTCACATGTGTTGGTGACCCCCTTTTCAAGATTAATGGTCTACATTTGCCAAAATACGTCTTTTTCTAGATGCATCCTCTACCACAACCACGTTCTTCGGTTTTAGTGTGATACACACACACACACACATATATATATATATATAATTTATAATTTATAATAATATACTAAAAGCTGAAGTTAATTGAATCTTTTTCCCGCCTAAAGTAAGAATATAGAATCTCGAATCTGATTTTTTCCCCTCTTTCCCCTCGATTGGTAATCGACTAGGTCAGATCCATAGAATGTGGGTAGTCTTTCTTTCACATGGTGGTTTTACATGTAACTGCTCCATTTTTGTATTTTCTATTTTTTCTATGTGGATTAATTATCTCGGTGATAGAAATTAGGTAGATTTTAGCTTTTTAATATCTATATATTACAATTTCTGCATATTACAATTTGTGTATAAGCTTTTCTGCAATTAATTTTTTCACATTCTTTTTCTTTACAGTTTTGTTCACAACAACTTCCCACGATTTCTGGAATGGTTCATATGTGTGCAAGTTTCATAAATGGGTGGAGGGTTGTGTTTTCAAGAAAAATTCTAAAGAGAGCTAACATCTCCCTTATAGATTGGAAAAGTGCCACATGGCCCCCTGTTATTGGGGGATCAGGGGGCGGGTTCCTTACTCTCACAATAATAAGGGGCCATGTGACACTTTTTCACTCTATAAGGGAGAGGTTAGCTCTCTATAGCACGACTCGTGTTTTCAAGTCATTTCATTTTTTGCAACCTCCGCGTTAGAAACCAATGTGTTTTTCATCTATATATTGTTGTCCTTCAAAGATTATTTACTCTCCTACAAATTTTATGTGCCTGCCATGGGGTTACTTCTAGCATTTCTGAAGGTAAAATTGATTGGAACTGCAAATTATTTCATTTTTTCCTTCTTCATGTCAAAACGTTGGTATGCTATTGTACTATTTCTCCTTTTCTAGATTGTCCTGTCCTGGAGTCGACATTTGTGTAAGAATGGCTCTGATCAACCCCTCAAAAATGCAATGAGTTGTAATTAGGTTAGAGTTGTTCACATATATGGGTTGCCACTTGGATTGGATTAGCAGGACATACGTACCGTACATCTTGGAATTTGTTTATAGTGAGTAATTTTTTCTTCCCCTTTTTGCCTTTTTAACGAAGCATATTGTTCTTCGACAATCTTTTACGAATATTTTGGAATTTGGGTTACTTCTAAATGGACTGTTTAATCCGGTTTCAAGAGGAAGAGATAGGATTGGGGATTTGCACCTTACATTTAGAGAGAAGGAATTGAATCCAAAAGGAAGAGGAATTGGAGATGCTAAGGTTGCGTTCTGTTTGTAATTCATTTTTTGTTTTTATTTTATAAAATGTTTTCTATTTTCTGTATTCATTCCATGTTTTCAAATTTTCTAAAAATGGGTTTGGTTTGTTATTTTTGAAAACTATTTTTGAAAATGGAAAACAGAAATCATGTTCTACTTGAAATTTTCTACAAAACTATTTTTGGTATTTTAAATCCATACGTAGCCACATAGAGGCTATATTCTAAAAAATGCATGAACTATCAGATTATGAACACATATATATCAATAATATTTTGTTTGAACAAAGCTGAAAGATAGAAAAACCATATAGACATAATAATAGGTAACAAAAGAAGCTTTATTCCAAAGTACATAAATGAGCATAAACTAAAAAATTTAAAAAAAAAAATAAAAAATAGCAAACTCATGATGTCCGTCTCGAGTAACCATTCCACATTTGGATTGCAATCTCTTCCCACACTCGTCCCGTTTGATCCGTTTGACTAGAATCAAACTGTATAGGTTCACGAGCTTCACTTGATTCAGGCATATCTTCAAAAATCATATTTTCAACCGAATATTGTGTCAACAACTTGTCTAGTGCGTGCTCTTGGCGAATGAAGTTTGGGTCAAGTAACAAGCAGTAGGGATGTGTTTTTGCCTAAATGGAAAATTACTAATGTGCTTCAAAATGGGAAACCTGGCTTTCAACACTCCAATGCTACGCTCAATTATATTTTGGCACGAGGAGTGTTTGTAATTGAACAATTTTTCTTTTCCCCACAAAAGGCCTCTCCCAACAAAATCACGAAGATGATATCGACGTCCTCAATATGGTGTAAGAAAGCCAGGTAGATAGCCAGTATCAACGAGGTACCATTCATCTACAAAATGAGAAGAATATATATAATAATCCACTAAAGCACGATAAGCACTCATAAATATATAAAATGCACATCAATATACCTTCACGTGGCATTGGAAATCCATTCGAGCTTTTAGTAACAACATCAATGAAAAATCAAAATTCTGGAAACATGCCTTTGCATTCGAAAATTGTCTTGGCGCACATCTGGATGTCCTCGTAATATTTCAAAAATGTACATCTTTCCAGTAAGCATCAATGTTCTACGAGGTGTCTTGTGGATAAAACTCCCTAATACTAACAGTTGGCGCGCCATTATGTCTATGGCATCATCAAACTCATCATCCGTCATAGAAAATAGAACTTCATCAGTTGAAGAATTAGACATATAGTGGTCAAGACTAGACATTTCCTACATAAAGGGAGTCAGCCAAATAAAATATTTTGACTAACCATGGGTGACAAACTTACAAAACAAAAATTATTTAGAGGTCAAATGCATAAATAGATGCTCACAAGAACAAGCTCTAAATCATTTAGAATACTTAAATTGCAAAGCGGAAATAATATGTACAAGTATACAGCCAGTATCCACAAATATAGGACCAGCCTGTAGTGGTGCATTTAATTTGAATACTAATGGTAGTATGAAATTAAAAAAAGAAGCTGCTATTGGGGGTGTGGTGAGGGATCACAATAGTGCTGTCATATTTGCTTATTGTGGTGGTAATGAAACTGAGAATATTGTGGAGGCAGACATCAGGGTCCTTCTTGTGCATATTAGGCTGTGTATTAAGTAGAATCTTAAAGTTGTTACTACTGAATTGATTCATTGTTTGCTTGCCATATTATTCAAAAAATGCAAAATTGGTTGACTGAAATCAAAAGATCAGTGATTAATCATGGGATCAGTGAATGAAACTAGAAAGTTAATTACATGCTACTACATGGGCTACTAAAAATTTTTCCTACACTAAATCTGGTTTCTAGATTGATGCTCCAAAAAAATGACTCCAATTTCTAGCATGAAGAGTATTGCTTATCTACTACAATTGCCTAGATGTTTTGCACAAGTTCTGTGAATTACTCTTGCCATGAGTTCACAACAAACCTGGTTTACTCCCATTCAACAAAGTTCTTTGCTATATTCTCGGCTATATTCTCTAACTTCCTATCTTACTCCCTTTCAACAAAGTTCTCTTCTATATTCTCTGCTATATTCTCTAAATTCATGAAAAATACATTTCACAAAACTATTGAATTTCAAAAAATGAAAACTCAGTTTCTGGCAAATGAAGACATGTTAAGTCCATTGATTATAGTTAAATTTTCGACTATAATAACAGGCAAAAGAACACATGCAAAAAGCATTGCTCAACAACATTGCCAAACAAAAAAAAAAAACAAGGCCAACAAAGCCATATGCTAATAAAAAACGAACACAAAATGAGAACTTAACTACAAATACCGGTAGTAAGCTTAAGGAAATTACAGGAAAATTGAACCAAGCACAAGACATGAAAAGATTTGAATATCAATGTCAATCAATCACAAAACTTGAGATTAATAACTATCACTACTCCATATAGCCAACAGAAAATGAAAACAACATTGAAATAACAAGTCTTGATGAACCATAATCTTACCCCCCCTCCAATAAGTAAACTCTCTTGTTCTCTGAAGTTCATGCAATATCTAAATTGAAAAACAATGACATAATAAAATTATCGAACAGTGGTAAATTAACCACCTAATCAGCAATATGTATAATATCTTCAGCATTCTTTTCTCCACCCATTAATTGACAATCTAGGCCCCCCAATATATCAACACAATGGAATTCCAAGCAAAAACACTCAAAGGATTTACGCCAGATTGAGAGTAGAAACTTACCCACTAAAAATATGAAGAATTTTGAAGCAAAAACAACCTTCCCAACTTCAATTATCAAGCACACGTCATTGTCATGCTAATACTGTAATAATACACAAATACAAAGACATAAATGATTGAGAAAAATATAAAGGAAGTAGTTATTAACATACAAAAACACTTACTGGATAATCGTTCTTGTATGTCGAAATAAACCCTAGGTCGATTGATTGAGAGAGCATCTGTAAAGAACAGAAGAGAGAATGAGAGCCGTTTGATTCTAGAGAGAGCAGAAGGGAACAGTAGCATCGATCAATTCTGGAGAGATGCTCTTCCGATCTCATAAGAGAAGCAGTTCAATGGGCCACATTTTGAGGTCTGTGTTTTGCGCGTTTTGAATTGGGCCTCACTTTGGGCTCAAAACGTGGAAAACGTGATTTCTGCATTTTGGGCTTTGTGTGTTAATAGTTTTCCATTTTTCAAAATTCATTTTTTAGAACATCTAAAGAGAACACGTTTTGAGTGTTTTAGAAAACAGAAAATAGAAAATGCCCTCAAAACATCAAACAGAACGTAGCCTAATGTTTTCTATTGGCTCCATAACAAAAAATTCAAGAAGCAAACACAAGCTGCGCCACCTCTAGAGCTCATATTCAGAACTTGTGCTTATTTCATGTCCTTTGTAAGCCAAATTGATGTATGCATTTGCTGAAGCTCTTGGAGTCCTTTTATAAGATGTTCATTCCGAATTTTTGTGATAGCAAGACAAAGGATCGTGACTACAAAGGCACTGGACAAGTGCAAGAAAATGGTCAATTTTCTTTTGGAAAGTTGGATTTTCATTTTTTACAGAGGTATGGATAATTTTTAGTTTGACAATGATTCTAACTCTATTTTTGTGAAATAGGTAAAACGTTATGTGTTAATTTATTGGGGAATTAGGGCATTGTTTACTTACATATGTGCTCTAGGTGGACTATATAATCAAATAATTTTCTATAGAAGTGAGGAGGAATTTTTATAATTTTCTTGCTTATAAGATTAGTAAAAAGCTATGCTTTTAATTTATTGACAGTGTAAATTATCTCACAGTTACATCTTTGACTTCAAAAGCTTGAAACAAAGGATTCGTTCCAATATTGCATTAGCAAATTATGTGAATGTTTAGCAATGATACAACTATACTAAAGTACTAATGAGATTTTCCAAATATACTGATGGAGTAAAATTTTGAAGTAGGCTATGATCAGGAAAATTGACATTAATGTATATTGTGCTTTTGATAGATGGACACTAATATACTATTTATCTTCTAAAAATTGTGCGACCTATTAACTATATATATATATATGAATTTAGTGGAGAAATTAATTACAAGTACTATTTTTAATACAATTTACATGTTTAAGAGGTGTGGTCTCCAACATTTATGTTAATCTTTTTGACAATTTTGTGGTTTTTGTAATTTTGTTATTAAATTAAAAATGTCTAATTATTATCACATGAAAAGAATAATAAGGAAATAGAGAAGATGGCATTCATTGGATTCAATGGTGATATTCTTATTTTCCAATATACGTATTTTTATTAATAATTTATGATTATGATAGAAAGTCGATAAATTAGAAAAAAAATTGCAGTCGATAAATTTTTAAAAAAAAAAATTGAAGTATTCTAATTTGTAAATGGTTCACTCAATCACCCTCTTTTTCGTGGTTATTTACTTATATGTAAGTTCATTGTATGTTGGAGGGACTGAATGGCCAAAAGGCCTTGATGTTATTCTGCAATAAAAAAAAAAGTTTATTGTATGTTGTAACAGTACTAAGATCGTGCAACGCACGGGTGGAAAACTAGTTGGGTTGACAAAGCCCATGTTTGGCTTGGTTAAACTAGCTTGTCCCTTTTGTCAAACTGAACATGTTTCGGTATTGGTTTTGGTAATAAAATTTTTGAGATCAGGAGTAATAATCAGTTTCTTTGAGGGGACATATCTAATGGTATTATATACTTCCTCCGTCCCAAAAAATATTTTCATTTTCTTTTTTTATCCATTCCAAATTTTATTCCCTCTTCTTAAGTTAATTTTTTAGTTTTCCAATATAACCCTTATTTATTGTGTATAGTAATCAACAATAAAAAACAACTAAAGTGAAATATTAAATAAATCAAACGGTATATTAGAAAATATATTGTTAAATTATACATTTCCAATAACATTAAATAATATTTTCTTAGTCTATGTGAAAAATAAAAGGTAAATATCTTCGTGGGACAAAGGAAATATTATGTATTGTGAAACTTCATTAACTTTGGGTTTGTTCTCTTTAACATTTCATAGGTTTTAGTCTTTCAAAAAACTGAAGACCTATTTGTATACATATTTCTAAAAACACATTTTGAAAATAAGAAAAAGTTTTGTGGAAAAAACTCAAAATGACATTGTCCTTTTCAGTGTTTTCAGTGTAAAAAAAAAATTGAAAATACGGAAAATAAGGAAAATAAATCTTTCTTTTTCTTAAAACTGAAAATGAATTCAAAAATGAAATGTGGAAGAGGCCCCTTGTAAATGAAGAGGATGATTGGCACGTTATACGTGGCCCTCCATACGTGGTCGAAAGGTGTATGTGAAAATTTCCCAAAGTCCCATTTTGTAATCTCAATGTGGCACGTTCACATTAACAATTTAGACATCTATGTTGTTCACCATACGCATTTGTTTGCAATGGGGAAATGGTCTTTTTTTTTAACTTCCGCGTTCAAAGACAATTTGTTGATTTTAAGAACACCTTACTCATAATTACTTAAAAATATTTGTTAGTTCAGTATAAAGCCAAATACTTAAATAATAGGAAACATTCTCGATATTTTATTTCACAATCAAAATTCAACCTAAGAACCGTAATAACTAAATACAACTTAAAAACCTAGCTAGTACTTGTCTAGCAAGAAAATGAATATTATGACAATCCCATAAAAAGAAGGGCTGAAAGCAAAAAAACTATAATAATAATAATAACAACAACAACAACAACGATGATAATAATAATAGAAAACATTGGAACATAAATCGTGCACCCGCTTTAAGTAGATATTGCTTCTTATACTCCCTCAACTTTATCTTTTATTTCTCTCTCTCTCTCTCAAATGTTGATCGATTTTCAAATTAGAATTTCACTACTACAAGCATAATGTTAACAATATATGGTAGAGCTATTCTTCAATTTAATTGTCACTGTCATAAAGTCAAGCAAGGGCAAAGCCAGCACTCGGTATCAGAATGTGCACAAAATGTAGGTTTGTACTAATTTGTGTTTTTTGGTTCTTTTTCTTTTTCTTTTTAAATGCCTAAGAAGCCAACGAAAAGGATCTGGGCCAAAAGCCTGGAGGCATAGCCCAAGCATGGTAGAAATCCCCCTAGCCCCACCAGTGAACCCAAGATTTGTAGTGACACGTGATGAATACAGGTGTATAACTTTTCAGACTTGAAGAAAAATAAATGGCAAGCAACAGCACAGTATGTATATAAATATAATGCCACGACCAAGTCAAGTGGAGTAAACCATTAATTTAGCGCCAAATCAAAAGGACAAATCTAAGCAATGCAAGGATTTGGTAAGGTCTAGGTTGAGAAAAAGAACAAAAAGACAATATGATCAATGTCGAGTAGACAAAATACTCACAAAGGGAAAAAAAATGAAATAGTAGAGAAAACAGAGTCATGGCCATTGAAAAAATGTTAGATTTATCAAATATATCTAATAAGTTATTGATTTGATATACATGTACCTCAGATTCATTCGTGCACACCTTAGTTTTAAAACTCATATCGACCCCGACAATTTCCTAGAAGTCAATAACATGATCAATAAATCAATCTATGTCTCTCTTCTAAACCGATTAACCAGTAATTCTTTTCTTTTCTTTAATTTTATAACCAACGATCCATGTGTAGCGAACTTCATGCTTTAATGCTTGAGGAAATCTACTAATATTTGGAGCTTCTTTTTACTCTTTGTTTTCTTGATTGTCTTACGTAATGTATGCTAAATTTTATGCCTTATATTGATGTATTGTTTTGAGATTTTAGGTATTGGTTTTGGAATAATAATAACACCGAAAATTAATAAGATAAAAATTGATTCGTTGGGTTAGCCATTGAACTAGTGGCCCTCAATAGACAATAATCCATCACTTCTTTCATATCAAAATCGAATTGGTGTTTTAAACTATGATTGTAACTCAAAATATGTCCAACGAGATAAACATGCCAAAATCTTCACTATAGCCAATGCACAGGACACAAAACTTAGTCTTACCTATTTTTCAATCAACATTAATTTCTAATTTCTGATATTGACAATTTACCTAACTTTTTGATAGAAGTCATCTCCATACAAATAACGAGTCCAAGCAGAATTCAATGCCGGTCCAAGAAGGGAATCAACGCCCATTTCATTTGGGTAAATTGATCATATATATGTATATATATTGTCAAAAATTCTCAAGAAGTTATTCCTAATTAATATTGGTGAAAAACCCCAAAATTTAGGTTTTTCCAACACAAAAACCATTTAATGTAGAAGGAAAGAGGGGAAAAAAGCCCATAGTAGGGGGGGAGGTAAGTTTGGATCCCTCCACCCCCAACTATATTCAGTAAAAAAATATATATGATAAATTTAAAAAAATAATATTATATAAAATATTGGATATCAATTGTACCATAAAAAAATAATGACAAAATAATTTGTAAAAAATTTTTAAAAAATAAACAAAATCCTTTAATATATTTTTCCCTCAGTTTCCCTTACACATTATTTGAAAATAGGTTTTTTCCTATTTTTCCCGTAATATTAATCTTGCTCTCATACCTGATACATGGATAGAATTCGTCCAAAGTATAGACTAACATTTTTTTATTATCAACTTTTCTAATAAGGTATAACATTGCCCAACCAAAAAAAAAAATAAAAAATCAAGCACTCACATTAGTTCCATAGTATGAACTCACATTAGTTCTTAGAAAAATTGTTTGGATGATTAGTTCTTAGAAAAATTGTTTGGATGATAAGCAAGAAGTTATGAGGAAAAAAAATTTACTGAAGAATGTAAATTGATTTCTTTACAACTTCCTTTTTTACGCATATTAATCAATAAAAAGCAATAGAGCATCACGAATGGAATACATTACAATGTAGATTGTAATTATTAGCTTCTTTTTAAACACAGAAACTAGTTACAGCCATTCAACATTCATAAAGATCCATATATTGATATTTCTCAAGCCATTGTTGTCTTCTAGGGTCAATTTGTTGTGAATGGATAAAGAATTCAAAACAAATTGAATGAACGAACTTATCTTATTGAACGACACTTTGGCTAACATATAGCCTTTCAAGGATAAGGAAAACACAGACCACGATTTACTCAAACAGAAACGTGGTAAAGTGTCCCTAAATAATAGGGACTTATTTAAACAGAAAGAGTGTCAACACAGAAAACATACACCCTATATAATAGGGATTTATTTAAACAGACAAATAATCCTAATTAATAAAGGATCATAATCTTAATACACTTCACAATAATAATCGTACAAAGGAAGTCAGTTCCTTGAAACTCTCCCATGGCTTCTCGTAAACAACCGCCTGATAATTGCCCGCCGCCGCACCATCCTTGGCGGAAATGACCAGTCTGTAATTGACGCCGGCAACAACTTGAGTTTCTCCATTGATTACGCTTACGAATTGCAGATTTGTTTTCGCCTGCTTGTTATGCTCCTCCACCGCGTATTTCGCGATCTCCTGTACATGAGGATCCTTAAGGTTCTCGATCGGCTGCCAACCGCCGACCATGCCTTCAACGGCAGCCAACGCGGCAGAGAATCCTGCAGAAGCCACCAAAATTGGATTATGAGGAGAATCGAGCGATATTTCTGTGTTATCATTTTTGATAATGGTTTGGGAAGTTGTGGAAGCCGTTATTTTCATTTTACAGGGTAAGGTATTCAGAAACTAATGTAATACTTACGCAGTCCAGCGGAAGGTGGCGGTGCACCGAGTACGGCTTGGACGAAGGACCCTGTGGCAATCCCAGCAGCAACAAGCCCCAACATGGCGCGTCGACCGGTTTCTATCTCAGCCGACCCCCGCTGGGCTCTAATGCTGAAACCTGGTCTGGCCAAGCCAATCCTGCTGCTGGTGGCTGTGGTGAAGCGGCTGGAGCCACTCAGCTGAAGGCTGCCTTCCGATACAGCTTGAGAAGAGCCACGCAAGCCAGCCATTGAAGCCATAGCCATAGCCAGAGCCATTGATATTTTGCTCTAACTGCTTTGTGAAATGTTGCAGAAAGTAATGGAAATGCAGTATGTGGGATATAAGTGTTAACTTGTGTTGAGTGATGTTTTTATACTGATTAGGGATGCAGAGTGAATTAACAGAGACCACCTAATCTCCGTCGCTGATAGCCAATCAATGTTTGAGTTCGTGAAAAACGTGAAAATAATATTGATGCGTGGTCCCCGAGCATTATCTCAAAAGATGTCATTGTAACTAATTATAGAGAGGTGATTAAATTCGTGTGAGCTCATTTAACAAACAATTTACAACTAGTACTATAAAAGTAAAACAACTTAATATTTACTCAATGTAAAATTATTATCGATACATTTAGATGAGCTTAAAATATAAATGAATTTACTCAAGGTTTGTAGTGACACACGATGAATGTAGGTGCATAACTTTTCAGACTCGAAGAAAAATAAATGGCAAGCAACAGCACAGTATGTATATAAATATAATGCCACGACCAAGTCAAGTGCATTAAGCCATTAATTTAGCTCCAAATCAAAAGGACAAATCTAAGCAACGCAAGGATTTGGTGAGGTCTAGGTTGAGAAAAAAAACAAAAAGACAATATATCAATGGAGAGTAGACAAAATATGGGTAATTGGCGCAAAAGGACTATAACATTTGAGCTTGTTGTGCAAAAAGACACTATCATTTTCACTTTGATAAATTAGACATCAACCTATCACTGTTCATGCAGAAAAAGACTCAATCGTTTTTTTCTTGGCAAATTAGACCCTAACATATCACTAATCATACGGCAAAGAACCCTCCGTCTCTTTCGGTATAAACTCTCATTAACTCGCGCATATTCTTCCATACCCAGTAGCTTGACAATGATATTTACATCTTTTAAAAATTGCAATATGTTTTTCACATCTTATAATATTATATCTAATTATTATTGTTATTATTTAGTATTATAATTATCATCTTTTGATATATTAAAACTCAGTGCTGATTTACCATTAAATATTTAGTCGTATTAGGAAATGATATGACGTGTCAAATAGTACATATTTAACACACCACATAAACGTCTGGCGGTATATTTGAGGTTCATCTATGTTAATTTTTATAAATCATGGGGTTCGAATATAAAAATGATATGCTACCAGACGTTTATGTGATGTGTTAGATATGTACTATTTGACATGACATGTCATATCATCTCCTAATACGACTAAAAATCTAACGGTAAATCAGCACTGAGTTTTAATATATCAAAAGATGATAATGATAATAATAAACAACAATAATAATTAGATATGCTATTATAAGAGGCGGAAAAAGCATATTATAGTTTTTAAAAGATATAAATATCATTATCAAGCTACTAGATGTGGAAGAATATGCACGAGTTAATGAGAGTTTTGACCGAAAGAGACGGAGGGTCCTTTGCCGCATGAATAGTGATAGGTTATAGTCTAATTTGCCAAAATAAAAACGATAAGGTCCTTTTCTGCATGAATAGTGATAGGTTGAGGTCTAATTTGCCAAAGTAAAAACGATAGAGTCTTTTTACACAATAACCTCAAACGTTAGAGACCTTTTGCGCCAATTACCCGACAAAATACTCCCAAAGGTTGGTGACACGTAGAATCGCGATTCGTCAGAATATTATATTATATTTTTTCCGTAGAATATTATAATAATATTATATTGTTTCACGACAATATCTTATTAATTTTAAGAATATTCTGAGTTACTGTAACTTTTCCTCACTCCCACTTTTTAATTATTATAAAGTTGCCAAACCACCGTCTCAAATTTTTACACCTTTTTCTTCTTTCTTCCCTTTGGTCGTTCCGATCTTGTACACTCATATTGCAATAATTGAATTCTCTATTTTTGCATAATTTTTTTTCTTAGTAAATTTGTCAGTGCAAATTCGAATATTCCTATGAGCTTTAAAATTAGCCCATTTTTCCTTGTAACAGAAAAGCCCTAAATAACTGCTCACTTATTACTTCTTCCTTCTCTTTGATTGTTACTATTTGCTTCATCCATTGCAGGTAATTGAGGTTTTTTTAAAGCATTTGGATTTACTAAAAAATTAGAATAAAACATAGAGCTTGCAGGGTGTTTACTAGATTGTTCCAATGAAATTTAATCGATTAATTTTCATAATTTCTGCAATTATGTTACATATTTTCTTATGCAATTACAATACCTTTTATTTAAGAGTTTGCATCATAAGACTTTAGTCAGAGTTTGTTGATATTTTATATTTGACGTGTTGTATTAATTATATTGGGAGTACTATGGGTGTTCCTTATAGTTTTCTTTTTCTTATTTCATATTTTATCAACATTTTAATGATTTAAAAGTTTTCTCATTCTATTTTTCATATTGTAACTATATATTGTGACTCATAACAAATTCAACAAACTATAAATTTCACGCAAATTTAAGACGAAAAATAAAACTAAATACGTGCAAAACAAGTGCTAAACGAGTTATAATATAATATTATTTCCACGTGACACGAAACAATATTCTACTGCAGGAAACAATATAACGTGGAGTAATATTCTACTGCATAAAACAGTAAAATATTATTTCCACGCGACACGTGAAATATTAGAATATTATACTGTTTCCTGCAATAGAATCGCAATACGTGGAAATAATATTATAATATTAGAATATTATATTTTTTTGCAGTAGAATCACGGTACGTGGAAATAATATTATAATATTATACTGCAGTAAAATCGCGATACGTGGAAACAATATTTACGGTGCAGGCCTCGGGCATTATCTCAAAAGCATATTTTGAAACTTTCACAACCGTGGGGTCATTAGGTTCCAAGGATTCGAAACCGGTTTCAACAAGCACAACTTTCCAGCCACTTAATGCCGCTGAGGTGGCACCCAGAGTTGATAAAGCAATGGGGAATATCAAAATTAAGATCAAGGACTGGGAGTTCACAGCCATGATATCTAATAGTATTGTTAAATGTGTAAGAATGTATGGGTTGTTGGAAGGTTACACTGGTGGATAAAATGGTTCCTATTTATAATGGTGTTCGAGTACCCGAGTGTCCCAATATTGAGGATGATTTTTCAAAATTTTCTGATCTCGTTTACAAAATCTGTAATATGTGTCCTGATTTATTTAAAAAATGTAATTCACACATAACGTCCCCAACATTTCACGTTTTTACTGATCACTTCCTCAACTTTTTAAAAATCCCCCAATTTCGTCCCTGTGACCAAAACCGTCAAATTCATCCGTTAAGACTATGGACATTTTCTATAAAATGGCCCCTTCTTGCTGCCATTTCCCATGCTTGCTACTGGAAATTAAAATATTAATTTTTTATGTCTTATTGAAAATGTCTCTAACCTTAATAGGTGAATTTGACAATTTCCATTACTAGGGATGAAATTGAAGAATTCTTAAAAAGTTGAGGATGTACCGAAGGAAGATTAAAAGTTAGGGACGTTAGGTGTAAATTACCGATTTTGAAACAAAATATTTAGTAAGAATTATGATACTAGTTGAAATTGACGACCTCTCTAACGATTAATGCAATGTCTGGTCAAAATTATTTTAATATAATTTGTGGACTCTAACAGCTTTGAATTACACTCCGCAAAGAAATTCCAGAAGCAGCGTTGGACAAGGTTAATAGAAGAGCTCAGCCAGGAATACATACAAGAAAAATACTATTATATCTTGGTTTAAATTGTAATGTAATATTGAAAAAGAAAAAATAGAGTTTTGCCCCAGTCTCTAAATCCTGTCTCGATCTCGGAAAGAAAAATGGAAATACAAATGGAATTCTATTTCTGCTAGTAAAGGGTCTCCTTGGAACTAAATATAACATGGTTTCAATTCTAATATATTTTGAATTCATATTACATGGCCACAAAATTTTGGCAGAGTGTAGTTGGTGGTGAAATCCATGTGAAAAATCTAATGCCAATTATACTTGTCAACTTTTTGTGGTTCAACGTGTATCATGAATTAAAAATATAAAATCTATTAAAATTGAACCCGTGTCATAACATGTTATAATAGGTTGCCAAACAAACCATAAATCATGAATCCAGTGATCTAAGTGCTAGTTATCAACAACAATAAAAGGGTAGTTACTATGGGATTGAGTTGATTGTCTGATTTTCTAAATCCCCAAAGAACGTGTGGAGTATAGAGAAAATGAAATCAAGAATCCATATCCAAGAAAAGACATGTTCAAAATCAAGCTTACCCTGCTATCAAGATATCCATTAGATCAATGTTCTTCTCCAAGTAATCACAGGCGATCAAGCGTGATTGGACCTGTTGCCTCTGCAGATTTGCAACAACCTGAGTAGCATCTTTGCCGGTCTGCAAGAATTTATCTTATCAGTCATCATAGCATCCGTATCTGCCATCACAATGAGAGAACTGTACAATGTAAAAGTAACTTCAACAACATAGGCACCAACAATAGCAATTTTCATTAGATCACAATCATCATCCAGTCAAAAAGTAAAAGAAACTGTGACCAACTAGAATACCAATTATTTATTGAATAATTGAAAAGCAATATTACTTCTAGATTCAACTTGGGCAGACGCATAATTAGGAGGCGCAGAGTGTTCTCTCTGAAGAATTCCTGAGTCAACTGGGCGCAAGCTTCTGATACCGGTTCAGATTCGCTGTCACCATAAAGAATTAACTTCAGGTCTCGTATAAGCTCGCTTAACTCAATCATCTGCCGTGGACATAAACCAAGAGACTGAGTGGCTATCAAAAGGACTAAAATAAACTGAGTGTAAACTTTAACAACGGTGGCAATATGCATAAAACATTCCGGATAGAAAATTACAGCACAATCCCATGCTCTGGTCCAATAGCTGTTTTCGTTTTGATTCGCATTTCTATCTTGAAAAGCTGGAATATTTAAATATTTTTCCCCTAAATAGTGCTGAGGATCCCATCCTCGAAGGATAAACTGAAATGCAATGCAAAATGCTGTACAATGGCTATGGTGAATACCCATCAATCTAAGTACACTATGGACTACTGAGGTCAAATCAAATAATCAATAAAGACGATTTTTTTGCGCTCATAAGAGAAAAGACCACAGAAAGCAACGTAGCAGAAGATCTAGTAATCATCCACTTGATTCAGATCCAAAATCTTCCACGATGAGCAGAAGAAAAACCAAATCCAGAAAAAACGAACAATGTGTCGAAAAAACAAAAATTTGTCAAATTGGAAACCTTCTGTTCCCGTTTGCTCTCCTTAGTATCCGACCCAAGATCGGCAAAGATGAGGAGATCACGGGTCTGGCGAACCAGGTCAGCGGAGGCTTGGGCATGAACAGCGCCTTCATCTTGGCTTTCTCACTGAATGACTTCGCCACTGCCGACTCTTAAATCCACTCCTAACTACTACATTGGAATAATTGAGCAAATCTAACTACGTCAACATACCAAAGTTGTTGAATGTACTCCAGTTAATTTCAATAAGATCTACATGTGCATTGCTAGCCAATGTTTTCCTAGAATCACGTCCATTAAATTTCACTCAAGTTACTGTTATAATTGTCATTGAATTATGTATTAGTAAAAAAAAAAAAAATTTAAAAAAATTACTGGCACGTTGGTATGTTATCATCCGACATATTACATGAACCAATAAGAAAATAACCGCTTGTCCCTCTCTATTTTTACTAGGTTTTTACACGTCTATCACTTGATGGAGGGCAAAATGAACTTATATGTTAATTGATTAAAACGAGCCCTCTTCACTTCACCTCGTGTTTTCGTGTTCGTCTTTGGAGGAAGGAAAATTCTAATTGGACAAAAGAAGGGACAAAAAATGTGACAAAATGGACAAGAGTCATAAGTAATTAGTGTTGATGTAAAAGTAATGTAATGTGTTGAAAAAAAGATTGTGTCATGTGTCAGTTTTATTAAATTTTTGTATGTAATTTTGTTCATATAGCATAACTCAAAAATTAGAAGTGCAATTTTGGTGGTTTGAGTTTATTACGGAAGAGTACATGGGGGTTGGGGGGGGAGATAATTGGGATGGTGATTAATGTGGGATCGATGGCCCCGAAACTTTACTGTGAGATCGGCGGTGGCTATTCACATGTGTTGCTCACCCATTAATACATCCACAATCCTATACCTTTTCAAGATTAATGGTTTACCTTTGCCGGAATACTTCTTTTTCTAGTTGCATCCTCTACCACAACCACATTCTTTGGTTTTAGTGAATACGTATGTATTTGGTGGGAAAAGCCCATGTTTGGCTTGGTTGCCCATTTTGTCAAACCGAACGTGTTTCGGCGTTGGTTTGGTAAAAAAATTTTTTTGAGTTCATGAGTAATAATAAATTTCTGAGGGAACATATTAAGAGCATCTCTAATGTAAAATCAAAATAAAATATCTTATGTGTCTATGCGTCAAAGAATATTGACATTAAATTGAAAATATCCTTCAGAGTAATAATATCAATATAGTATATTTGTCAAGTTATTATTAAAGATTTTCAAAAAAAGAAAGTGAGAGAATTTTTTTATTAGATAAATTAATGTTTGGCATTGTCATAGAGACAATGTTAATCATTTAATATGCTAAATAAGAACTTTTTTGCAAACTATCAATTTATTCAATGATTATGACTATGTATTAGAGACACTGTAATAATATTATGTATTATGTACTGTGAAACTTCATTAACTTAAAGATAAACAGGATGGGTGGCACGTTGTACATGTGTATGGCACGTTGTAACTTGTACGTGACCCTCCACACATGGTGGAAATGTGTGTGTGATAATTTCCAAAGTTCCATTTTGTAATCTCAAGGTGGCATTTTCACATTAACAGTTTAGATGCGCATTTGTTTGCAATTGGGGAAAGAGTAATGCTATTTAGCACTACTCGTATTTGGCATCATATCAATGTGGCATTGAATGATAAGTCAAATCAAGTGGGTCCTTTATTCATGCATTTAATTTCACTTATTATTCAATGCCACATTAGTTGTCACGCAGACTGGTGTCAATCACCACTAGTGCTACATAGCATTATTATTAGGGAAATGGTTTTTTTTTTAACTTTTGTAAAAGGTTTTTTTTACGCAGGCAAAAGAGTGAACAATGAAACAGATCAAAGACTGTTGATTTTATAAATAACTTATTACTTAAAAATATTCGATGATTGGGACTAGATGGTATGAATCCGACGTTCTTTCAACATTTTTGGGATATTGTTGGGTAAGATGTTGTTTCTATTTGTTTGGATGCATTGAATCATTGCCATATTCCTGATGATTTGAATGTTACTGCTATTGTCCTTATCCCTAAGAAACTTTGTCCAGAATATATGGGTGATCTTAGGCCTATTTCTTTATGTACTTTTGTGTCTAAGATCATTGCTAAAGTACTTGCTAGTCGGTTGAAGATTATTTTGCCCTTGATTATCTCTGAATCTCAATGCGTTTTCATTCATGGTTTTTTAATCACTGACAATATTCTTATTGCCTCTGAGACCATGCACTATCTGAAACGGAAAACCCATGGTAATGAGGGTTATGCTGCTTTGAAAATCGATATCAACAAGGCTTATGACAGGCTTGAATGAGGCTTTTTGGAGAATGTTATGATTCGGATGGGATTCTCTAGGCGGTGGGTTAACCTTATTCTCAGGTGTGTCACTTCGGTAAAATACTATATTGTGCATAACGGATGTGAGCTGGGTCCGATTACACCATAGACGGGGGTTAGGCAAGGTTTCCCTCTATCACCCTATCTATTCATTATTTGTGCTAAGGGTTTGTCTAACATTCATAGGAGGCGAACAGAAGCGGGTCTTATTTACGAATGTAAAGTGGCTAGAGGGGCTCCGTCTGTCTCTCATCTGTTCTTCGCTGATGATAGTATGTTCTTTTTCATAGCCAATCTGCGGAAAACTGGCTTGATCAGAGAAGTGCTTAGTGCCTATGAGCTTGAGACAGGTCAATCAATAAACTTTCAGAAATCAGCGATTTCTGTTAGTTCGAATGTCCCTCATGACAGGCGTCAGGATATCTGTACCTTTTTGAGTGTTGGAGTTGCAGTTGGGCATGAATCATACCTCGGCTTGCCATCTCTTGTGGGTCGAAAGAAGAAGGAAATTTTCTCTTTCATTAAGGAATGACTCTGGAAGCGACTGAGTGGGTGGAAGGAGAAATCACTATCAAGGGCTGGTAAGGGGATTCTTTTAAAATCAGTGGCACAGACTATCCCCAACTATGCAATGAGTGTCTTTTTGCTTCCGAATGATCTTTGTGCGGAGATTGAGAAGGCTATGAATGCATTCTGGTGGAAGACTAACAGAGGGACAGCTCGGAGGATCTCGTGGATGAGGTGGGAGCGACTTTGTTACCCCAAAAAGTGCGGAGAGCTGGGGTCTAAGTAGTTACATGAAATGAACATAGCACTCTTGGAAAACAGGCATGGAAGCTCTTGGTTGACCTTCAATCTTTGGCTACCAAAATCTTCAAAGCTAGATATTTCTCCCGCACGGACTTTTTGCAGGCTAAACTGGGACACAATCCGAACTTTGTTTGGAGAAACATCTTGACAAGCCAATTGTTGTTAAGGAAAGGGACCGGGTTTAGAGTCAGCACTGGCTGTAATATTAGGGTTTGGGGTGATCCGTGGCTTTCTGATGATGAGGATGGTTTGATATCTTCTCCTCAGATTCCGAATGGATAGACCGTTACTGTGGCACAGATTATGGAGTCCAATATGCGTAGCTGGGATATAGAGATCCTCAACGACCTTTTCACTTCTAGAGACAGAAACTTAATCTTGCAAGTACCGATCGGATTGGGGGAGACAATTGACAGATTTTGTCACGCCCCCGCTAATTTTTACAATATTTTCAAGTATCTTATATTGATTAACAAATTTTGTAGCGGAAGCTTTAACACAAAGAGCGGGGACGCGACGTACAAAACAAACAGATAGCTTTTCAATTTGATAAAGCTAATTACTTAAGCTAACAAGTTATTATATTTTAAAGAACCGTTGTAACTCGGTTTCCCAATAAAATACAAAGTACTTACCAAGTTATATTAATAAGTATTCTTCATTAATTACCAAAAGAGCAAAATTAATCCTTTCAAGGCAAATTATTGGAAAGCGGTTATACTAGAAAGTAAGTTGCCAATGTTATAAAATTTGAAATACATTTAGAGAGAGGTGGGCATAAAAGTATTAAATTCATAGTAGCTTCAAAAACAAGTTTACACTACATGCACAACTCTACTCCCGTTCGTGAGCACAATCCAACTCCTGGCTTGCCTTACTTTTCAAATGTTATAGCTTCAATTATCTACAAAAATTGTAGTAAATGGGAAGTGAGTATGAAGTACTCAGTGAGTAACACAATCTTTTGTTTTACCTTTCGTTTGTAAAACTCATTTTCAAGAAAAACTATTACATGTACAAAGCTTTTCAATGCACAAAAGGGCCCTGTTACTAGTTAAACTACTACCCGTGGTGCGCGCAAGAATCATATTAATTCAATCATGGCCATGTTCAATTAAGTAGATCCACAATGAACCCCGGTTGACCCTTACCAAAGTTCCCATTCAAAGCAGACACCACACTAATATTCCCTATCCCGGGATCATTGAATAGGTCATAGTGCAGGAAACAATTCAAAACAATTCAATACAAAATAGGTAGAGCAACTAGTGATTCAAATGTAATAAAGCAATCTTTCTTTTCCAATGCATCAAATCAGATATCTATATCATAGAAGACTTCAATCAAACAATGCTTATCATATCAAAAACTTCATGAATACAAAAAGGGAATCAAAGTATTAGTTACTCACCTCAAATATTTTTCGAATAGTCTCAAGTGGAAAAGTGTCATTAAAGCCTTGATATTCCTCAATTAAAGTTATTTCTCGAGTTAGGATCTAACCATATATGGTTAGAAGCCTTTTCCAAGTGTAAAGGAGGTGTTTTAGTGTGTTTTAAGGGTAGTTCTTCCACCTTTGCCAAGGTTGGACGAATTTGGGGAGTTTGGGAAGCTTGGAGAGGTTGGTTAGGTGATTTAGGAGTTTGAGGACTTATATGCCCTTTTACAATAGTTAAAATTAAGTTGTTTTTAATAAGTTTTGAGTTCCGCTAATCAATTTGCGACAAGTGGCGCGACGTGGCACCGTACACTTAGCGGAAAATTGCTCGAGCAGTCCTTATGCTTTGAGTTATCTTATGATTAAGTCATAATGTTTTGATTCTTGTTACGTAAGCCCTTTCACTTACTAAGGTTTTATAATTAGGTTATCAACTTCTAAAATGTTAACTTTATCACATTCTTTACCTTTAGGCTTCTTTGAGTCACAATTCTTTAAATTATTGTGATATTTCAAACGGTTATTCAACCATCGTCCAAATAACGTTTACATTATCAATATATTCTCAATAACCATATTCTAATTCCAATTCATTGTCCAAGTATCAATCATGTGATTATATTCATTTGGGTAATAATCTTGCCATCCAATGCCATCACGTTGTTAAATTATAATTCTTGACAGTCTTCTAACTATTCAAGTACAATCACATTGTCATATTTCAATTTTTATCATTTAATTAAATGGCAACTTGCCTTAAAATTTTACGGGATGTTACAGATTTTTTTTAAAGGTATTGTACTCAAAGAGTTTATACCGTGCGAAATGGTTATCGGTTGGCTCAACGCAATCATCGTGCCGGCTTGCTTCCTCTTGTCAATCGGTTGTGGAGCATTGTTTGGAATCTTAAGGTGCCTCCTAAGATTAAGAACTTTATTTGGAGAGCTTCCTCTGACGTTGTTCCCACGTTGGATCAACTACGCGTGAGGAGAGTTCAGATTGATAGATTATGTCCGGTTTGTTTAGCCGAGGCTGAAACCACACTGCATTGTCTAGTGGACTGTGGAGTTGCAAGACGTGTCTGGGCTGCTTCTTCAGTTGATTTTCAGCAGAGCGACTGCCAAACATTCAAGGATTGGTTGTTGTTTTCCCTGGACGAAAATGAGCGGGTGAGTAAGGAGAGTATTGTCATGGTTTGTTGGGCTCTTTGGCATAATAGGAATGAGGTTGTGTGGTAGGGTAGGTCCTTCCAGCTGCTCAAGGTAGTGTCTCTGGCAAATCTTGTGTACCGTCAGTGGGATGAGGCGAGGCGCCCTCCGGCCCAGGGTAGAGTTGAATATTATCCCAGTGTTGTGCAATGGGAACGCCTGGCGGCTGGTTTTGTTAAAGTGAATGTGGATGCTGCCACCTTCTCGAATCATTCTGGCGGTATAGGACTGATTTTGCGGGACGAAGGCGCCTCTTTCTTAAGTGCAAAAATTGTCAAGCTTAGGGGTTTAGTGGACGCAAAGACGACAGAACTTATGGGGATATTCGAAGCACTTACTTGGATCAAGCTAATGAACATTAGCCGAGTCATTGTGGAGATGGATGCTCTGGAAGTTTATAAAGCCCTCCGGTCAACAAGGACAGATCTTTCTCCTTTTGGTTTAATTCTAGATGATTGTAAAGCTTTATTATTAGAACTCGATGACATAGAGTTCAGTTGTGTTAGGAGATATGCGAATCAGACTGCTCATGCGCTTGCCCGAGCTGTTGGTTCTTTGTCAGGCCCTAGTATGTTATTTCATACGGCTCCTACTCTGATTGATGATGTACCTCGACGTGATTCCATTATTGAATAAAATTCCCTCTTTCAAAATAAAAAAAAAAAATATTCGATGATTCAGTATAACGCCAAATACTTTAACTAATAAAGAAACATTCTCAATATTTTATTTAATAATCAAAATTCCACCTAAAAACCGTAGTAATTGAATGCAACTTAATTAACCTTAACCTAGCTAGTAGTTGTCTAGCAAGAAAATGAATACTATGGCAATCCTATAAAAATAAGGAATGAAAGAAATAAAAATATAATAATAATAGAAAACATTGGAACATAAATGGTGCACACGTTTTAAAAAGAAGGCGCTTCTTTTACTCTTTCAACTTTTCCTTTTTTTCCCTCTTTCCCCTCCAAAATGTGGATTGATTTTCAAATTAGAATATCACTAATGAAAGCATAATGTTAACAATACATGGCAGAGTTATTCAATTTAATTGTCACAGTCATGAAGTCAAGTAGGAGTGGAGTGAGCACTCGATATTGAAATCTGCAAAAAATGTGGATTAGCACTAATTCGTGTATATATTTTTTCTTCTTTTCAAACACCTATGAAGCCAACAAAAAGGATCTGGGCCAAAAGCCTAAAGGCATAGCCCAAGCATGGTAGAGGACCCCCCCCGGGTCCCCCCCCAAGTTCCACCAGTGAACCCAAGGTTTGTAGTGACACATGCTGAATATAGGTGCTTAACTTTTCAGGCTTGAATAAAAACAGTAAATGGCAAGCAACAGCACTGTGTTTATATATATATATATATATATATATGCAACGGCCAAGTCAAGTGCATTAAGCCGTTAACTTAGCTCCAACTACTCATAAGGACAATATTTAAGCAACGCAAGGATTTTATAAGGTCCAAGTTGACAAAAAGAACAAAAAGACAATATCAATTATGGAGCAGAGAAACTACTGCCAAAGAAATAAAGGGTAGAGAAAATAGAGGCATGGCCACTAAAAAAAATCAGGTTCTTAGAGAAGGGTCAACTAAAAAAATGTTAGGCTCTAAGAGCAGAGTCAAGTAAAATCTTTTATCAAATATATCATATTATCTTATTGATTTGATATACATATACACCTGAAAATCATTCATGGACCTTAGTTTTAAAACTCAGTTCAACACCGACAATTTTCTAGTAAGTGAATAACTTGGCCGATAAATCAATCTAAGTCTCCCTTCTAAGCCAATTATAATTCTATTTTTTTTTAAAAAAAAAAAAAAACCAATGATCCAAGTGTCCATGGTTTAATGCTTGAGGAAATCTATCCATATTTCGAGCTTTTTTACCCTTTTTTTCTCAATTGTCTTATGTAATTTATGCTAAATTTTATGCCCTATATTGATGCATGCCATCCCTTCGTCCGCAATTTAATCAAGTTGTTTTGAGATCTTAGGTCTTGTTTTGGAATAATAATAACGAACATTAACAAGATAAGAATTGACTCGATGTGTTAGCCATTGAGTTTGTGGCCCTCGATGTAGACAATATATAATCCAACACTTCTTCTATATCAAAATCAACGTCACGTTTTAAACTATGATTTTAACTCAAAATATCTCCAACGAGATAATGTAACATGCCAAAATCTTCACTCCCATGCACAGGATACACAAGTCTCACCTATTCTTCAATCAACATTAATTTCTGATATTGACAATTTACCTAACCTTTTGATAGAAGTCATCCCCATATAATCAATCAGTCCAAGCAGGACTTCAATGCCAGTCCAAGAAGGTAATCTACGCCCATCTCATTTGGGTATATCCATATTGTCAAAAAATCTCAAGAAGTTATTACTAATTCATACATGATACATGGATAGCGTTGTCCAAAACATTTTTGGATGATAATCATTAAGTAATTAAGGAAAAACAGTTTCCAACTACAAATTTCTCCATAAATTACTGAAGAATGTTTAAATTGATTATCTTTACAACTTCCCTTTTACGCATTAACTAATCAATAAACAGCAACAGAGCATCACGATCGAATACATCACAGTGCAGATCATAAATTCATAATTATTAGCTTCTTCTTCTTCTTCCTCTTCCTTTTTTTTTTTTTTTTTTTAACACGGAAACTAATTACAGTCATTGAACATTCGCAAAAGATGCATATATTGATATTTCTCAAGCCATTGTTGTATTCTAAGATCAATTAACCTTTTAATTCTTCAAAGGAAGTCAGTTCCTTGAAATTCTCCCATGGCTTCTCCCAAACAACCGCCTGATAATCGTGCGCCGCCGCACCATCCTTGGCGGAGATGACCAGTTTGTAATTGATGCCGGAAACAACTTGAGTTTCTCCTTTGATTACGCTTACGAATCGCAGATTTGTTTTCGCCTGCTTGTTATGCTCCTCCACCGCGTATTTCGCGATCTTCTGTACATTAGGATCGTTAAGGTTCTCGATCGGCCGCCAACCACCGACGACGCCTTTCCTGACACCTAACGCCGCGGAGAATCCTGCAGAAGCCACCAAAATGGGGAGGATTATGAGGAGAATCGAACGATACCCCGGTGTCGTCATTTTTGAACGCTGATGGTTCGGAGAGTTGTGGAAGGCGGTTTTTTCCTTTTATAGGGGATGGTATGGGAGGCGTGTTTGGTCAGTAATAAGTTGCTTTAAGCTTCCATAAACTGTACACCTTTTTGGATAGAATAATGTCATCTAGCACGGCCAGTGCGTGGCACTAAATCAAGATAGTATTAAATGATAAGTTAAATTAAGTGAGTAATTTATTTATTTAATTTCACATATCATTTAATGTCACATTAAATCTCATATAGATTGGTTATGTAGCATTATTCTTTTAGACAGAGTAAGGATTCTACTATTCTAGTACTTCATCGTTCTTGGCAACTGATTTATGATCTTGCAGGCTCACCAAATGTAATGACACTCGGAAAAAATCCCTATTGCCAGATGTCAATGTCCTCCCTTCATTCTTACATGTAAATTAGATGGACAATATGCCAACCTAATGACATAGTCATGACACTATGATCAAAATATAAGTGGCCAAATATTGTTATCAATGTGGATTGAAACCATAATATTTTTGATCCACTGGCTAGTTTTAACTTCTAAATATAAATATTGTTGTGGAAGTAAGTAATAATATCGTTATTATGGAACTAATCCCCATGATGCGGTCAAATTTTGTGACACAAACAATTCCATAAACGTGATGTGACCCCCATTAAATCACAATATATTTCCCCAGCCTTCCCTAGCGACAGGTCATAGGGATTTTTTTACAGAAATAACATTGGTACACCTATAGAGCATGCATTGCTATTATAATGTTTTTTTTAACGAATAAAACTATTTATTTAGATTGGAGATTGACTGTTATTTCCTTTTTGATCATTAAATAAATAAACACTCATATATTTATATATCTATACCAATCTCCAATGTAGTGATGTGATGCCAACTAGTTTAGATGTCAGATGCCAATCTCTAATCTAAATAAATAATATCACTATTTTTTAACCTAGTGAGCCCTCTAAACATACCAATATTGTTTATTTAAAGAAAAATCACACGTGTAGAGTCTATTTCGCTACGTTCTATATAAAGGTAATAAACAACCTGTTGGTTTTATAATAATAATAATAGGACTCTTGCACTTTTAGTTTTAATCGATTTTTCTTTTTTCAAACTCAAAATAATAATAATAACAATAATAATATCTTGATTTTAGAGAATAATGATTATGATACCGCAATTAATTTTTCTTTCAAATATACAAAAAAAAAAAAATTAGTGGATTTGTTTATAAGCTGCATTTAAGCTTGGCCAAACATAAACACAAGATCACGTGCCATGGCACGTGAGGCTCTTTGTTTGTGGAGATTGGGATCTACAATTCCATGGAATGGATAAGGGCTTGTATGGTATCATTTATTTTTTTTCATTTACAAATTTATCTAGCCTTGATTTAACAACTACTCAATAATCACCACACATTTTAAACTTTAATTAAATCTCCATAACTCATTTTCACTTTTTATAAATTCTTTTTATAAATTGAGTTTATAAATGTAAACAAACGGACTCTAACTTTTTAAGCGCTCTGGAGTTGATAGTGATATGCTACTATTTTTTTTAATGAATTTGGATAAATCCTTCTAATGAAAACAATGTGAGCTCTATTAAAAACAATTCAGCTATCATCTGGAGCTGCTTTTGTTATATTCATATCACGTGAGTAATCATGGACACTGATCTGTCTTCTTAAAAAGTTTCCTATTAAAAAGCACTTTTAATTATAAAAATGCAAAAAACAATGTATAGTTTCAAGAAACATTGTGATTTCATAAAACCACTCAAACACACACATATATATAGTTTCTTTTTTATTGTAATTACGTGGGCTCCTTAATCGGAATCGACATTATTTCCTTAAAAATTTTCAACGCTTGACGTTGTTTGGTGTTAAGATCACTATAATTTTAGAATTGGGCAAGGGAAGTATTATTTCACACATTTAATGAAGTGTTATAATGTGGGAAAAATTTATGCAATCTATTATAACATGTAATAGAATTGGTTCTAGAATCGAACTGCTTGAATGTCATCCATTCAAACCTTCTTTTTCTACTTGAATAATATTATTTAACACTACTCGTATTTAACACTAGTTTAAGTGGCAACTGATATGACATTAAATGAACGAATAAAGAACTCACTTGATTCACTTTATTATTTAATGTCACATTGATATGGTACCAAATACTAGTGTTACTGAATAGCATTACTCTTTCTATCTCCCAGCCTCTTGGTGGCAGCAACATTTTTCACACGCTCAAAAAGCTTGTGTTTTTCATGTAGTTATTCATTTATTAGATTTTTTTTCTTAAGTAACATTCTTCTTTTCATTTTTTTTTAATTTTAAAATAACGTGTTAATTTTCAAAGGTACTAATATCATAACTCTATAATCCTTTTCTTTTTCTTTATTACTCAAAAGGTTATCTTTTCAACTAGCTATAAGCTTATAACCTATTGTTTGAAATTAGGTTGAATGAATGAAATTGAAATCAACATCAAAGTAATCACAACACATCTGCTTGGTATCCTCACAAAAGTTTACATTATTTCTGTGGATGAAAATTGGAGAAATTTAATGTTTTATAATTATTAGTTAATTTACCCGTGCGTTGTACGGGAAACACATATACATCTCTAAAACAAATTAAAGTAAACAATTAATTAAACGATAAAAGATAAAAGTGATACACGTTTATCAACCAGATCACTCGAACGAAAAATTAACTAAAAGAAAAATATATGCAACTACTTTCAAAATTGATATTCTATGTTAATTGATTGATTGCTGACAAATATATGTGTGCAATATATATAGCTGCTTACATACTTACTTCATTAAGCAGGCTGAATGTTGCTTTGATTATTCAAATACAAAAGGAAAGAGATAATTACGAATTTGATTGATACACTTACTTAGTTAATCGAAATCTGAAGCATCTCTAAAGTCCAAAAGTTTCACTTCAACAACTGAGAGATAATTAAAAATTACTATATAAAATTAAAAGATGTAATAAACAAAATTCTGAAAATTTAAAAAAGAAAAACAAAGACTAAGGTGAATAGATAAATAGATTATTAAGAATTACTATGCAAAATTAAAAATTAACCTACTATTTAATTAGTATTATTCGATTATTATTATTACGGTGAACGAAAATAAAAATAGAAAAATAAATGAAACATTAGCGTGACATCAGATTCATAATTCTCTTAGGATGTTAGTTTTAGGCAGGAAAAAATTAACTCACAATTTAGTTAGTATTATAAATGCAATGATATTATTATTAGGTTGAACAAAAAAGAGGAAAAACAAGAAAAATAAATGAAAATAAAAATAGAAAAATGAATGAGACATTAGTGACATCAACTTGACATCATCATGACATCAGATTTCCAATTCCCTTATAGTGCCAGTTTTAGGCGGAAAAAATAATTCACTACTTAGTTAGTATTATAAATATATAAAAATATATTATTATTATTATTATTATTATTAGGATGAACAAAAAAAGGGAAAAAAGAAAAATAAACGAAAAAACAGAAAAATAGATGAGACATTAGCGACATCAACTTGACATAATTATGACATCAGATTTTCAATTTTCTTAAGGTGTCAGTTTTAAGCGGGAAAAAACCTCACCACTTAGTTAGTATTATAAATATATAGAAATAGATTATTATTATAGAATGAAATTAAAAAAAGGAAAAAAAAGAAAAATTAACAAAAATAAAAACAGAAAAATAGATGGGACATTAGTAACATCAACTTAACATCATCTCACATTAGATTTCCAATTCCCTTATGTTTCTAGTTTTACATGGGAAAAAAGAACTCACCACTTAGTTAGTATTATAAATATATAGATTATTATTATTAGGGTAAACAAAAAAAGAGAGAAAAAAGAAAAATAAAATAAAATAAAAATAGAAAAATAATGAGACATTAAAGACGTCAACTTGACATCATCATAACATCAGATTTCTAATAACCTTAGGGTGCAAGTTTTAGGAGGGATAAAATAAACCACCACTTTATTTGTATTATAAATATATAGATTATTATTTGGGTGAACAAAAAAAGAGGAAAAAACGAAAATTAAAAAAATAAATGAGACATTAGCGACATTAACTTGGCATCATCATGACATTAGATTTCCAATTCCTTTAGGGTGCCAGTTTTAAGTGGGAAAAATAACCCATCACTTAATTAGTATTATAAAAATATATATTGTTGTTGTTATTAGGGTGAACAAAAAAAGAGGGAAAAAAGAAAAATAAAGGAAAATAAAAACAAAAAAATAAATGAGATATTAGCGACATCAGCTTAACATCATCATGACATCAGAGTATCAATTTCCGTATGATGCCAGTTTTATGTGAGAAAAAATAACTCGCCACTTAATTAGTATTATAAATATATAGATAAATTGGAGAGCGCCAATTTTCGTGAAAAATGTTACTTTTTATGGAATTGAAAGAGGTATACGTATAAAATTACATGTATATACCTAGTGCCCAAAAATAATCGAGCATATGTTGGCATTATGATGGTAGTCCTTCCTGCCCACCTATCTTTTAATATTACTGTATGAGTGGTTATATAATGAGAAAATATCAGGTACTCTAGGAAGTCTAATAAGTTACTCTAGACTCATAAGTAACACACATGGCTTCAAGATTTCTACTGGGCCCAAAAACCCACGTGTAATTTCCTCATTAGTGTGGAGTACACTATTAAAAAACACGTTTGTATCGACGGCAAAAATCCGTCGGTGATAGTGAAAATCCGTCTAAAAAATGTGTTTCCGACAGGGAAAGAATGATCGGAAAATCCGTCGGAAATCGCCTTGTCGGTGATTTTCGATGGAGCAGTCGGTAATCACCGACGACTAAACTTTGTCGGTAATTTCCGACGGCTTCTGCTGGCCGTCGGTAAATTCCGACGACTGTTAGATTCCGTCGGTGATCACCGACGAGAAGTCTATCCGTCGATGATCACCGATGGACGACGTAACATGTTGAAAAAATATTAATTTTAAAGTCATTCTACTTACCCGTTAACCCGACCCGATCCCATACCTGGCAACCCGTGTATGTGACCCGACCTGCTTATGTATTGAAACTTAATTTCTCTCCATTGTTGGAAAGATGAGGGTTCGAACCCCTCACCTCAAGGTTGGGGGAGAGTTCCCAACCACTGGGCTATTATTCATTCTTGTTTCTTATTTGTATCTATAATATATTTAACATATATTCTATAGTTTTGCAATTTAAAAAATAAATATATTATTGCACATTAAAAATTTATACACTCTTTACATTAATTTCTATGTTTTTCACTTTAAAATTTATGATCATTTGCAAATTGTGAGTTTGAAAAGGTTATTGTTTTATCAGTAATTCAAATTTTCTATATAAGCGTTTAAGATAATTAAAAATTTTATGCACGTGGTTTAAAAAAGAGACTTATACCAAACATTTTTTTATCATTAAAGACTTATTTCACTATTTTTTAGGGAAGATTTATTTCACTACTTAATCGTTAAGAGTAGAAAAATTTAGATAACATGTTTTGATGATGAATAATTTTGATGTATGTAATTTTATATACCAATGTAAAATTATATAAATCACATCGAAAAAGTAATTTTAACAAGCAAAATTATATAAAAAATTTAAAGAATAAATTACAAAATGTTAAATTTCATAAATTAAAAAATATACGTATTTCATCACATCATTTATTAATTCTTAGAAATTCTTGAAAAATTATTGATTATTTCCGACGGCCAAAAACCGGTCGGAGATTGCCGACGGCAAGGAAAATCGGTCGGAAATAGCCAACGGTAGGTAAAATCCGTCAGTAATTTCTGACGATCAAATGATACTGTTGGTATTTACCGACGGTTGTGTGATGTCTGTCGGTACTTAGCGACGGCCGTTGGCTACCGTCGGTAACGACTGACGGTTTACGGTTGCCATCGGAAAATACCGACGAGTATTGTAGCCGTCGGAACTACCGACGACTTAGCTGTTCCGTCGGAGTTTATTGACGGACCGTCGGTAAATCTGGACAAGTCGTCGGTATTTTCCAATGGCACCTCCTGCCGTCGGCAATTTCTGACCTGATATTTTTCCGTCAGAAATTTCCGACGAATTTTTATCAACCGTCGGTAATTACCGACGGATTAACGTTCGTCGGAATTTTACCATTGGTATAGGCATTTTTTCTTGTAGTGGTACCCTATTACAGTACTCATAGAGTATCTGAATTTTTTCAGTTATGTAGGCAGCATAACAAAAACAACAACGTAAAATAAGACATTTAATTAGCCAATTAGGATCCAAAATGTGGAATTCATTGAATAGAATTTAACACACACACACACATATATATGAAGTCTTTTTGTGCTCCACATTACGTAACATATATAAGACGTTTAATGGTTAATTCATTATTTTCCCCACTGAAAACAATGTGACATTCTTCTGTGTAGTAGACTGATCAAACAGCAAGTTTTTATGCATATTATTGCCTTTTGAAGGCAACAAGTTTTTTAGCGTCCCCGTTCAAGGAAACCACAGCATCATAGTTATCCGTCGCCGTCATGTCAGTAGCTGCAAGAACCAGATTATAAGTCGTCTCTTGTGTAACTTGAGAAGAAGCCTTCAAAACACGTTGAAATTGTAAGTTGATCTAGTTCTAGCCTCATCCTTGTATTCATCAACAGCATATTTTGCGACTTCAACAACCGTGGGTTATTAGGGTCCAAGGATTGGAAACCGGTGTCGAGAGGCACAACTTTCCGGCCACCTAATGCCGCCAAGGTGGCACCCAGAGTTGATAAAGCAATGAGATCAAAGTCAAAATTAAGAAGGATTAATGGGAGTTCACGACCATGATATTTAGTAGCTAAATTTGTAAGAATGTACGTAATGTTGTAAGGTTACACACTTACACTGGTGGATAAAATGGTTCCTATTTATAATGGTGTTCGAGTACCCGAGTGTCCCAATATTGAGGATGAATTTTCAAAATTTTCTGATCTTGTTTACAAAATCTGTAATATGTGATTTATTTTGAAACAATATTTGGTAAGAATTAAGATAGTAGTTGAAGTTGACGACTTCTATTACGATTAATGCAATATCTCTGGTCAAAATTATTGTAATTTAACGCAAGATCGATCATTTTAAATACAAGATATCGTCGAAAATGTTAGTATTACAAATCCATTGGAAACATATTATTGTAATCAATAATTTTCAACAATATCTGTGAGATCTGGGTCAATAGCACAACAAAATTCATAACCACTAAAGTTTTTGAATAATTTAATTTTTTTGATTAAATTTTATTATACTTAATATAAGCTTGGTTTACATTTATAAATAATAACATATTATGATGCATGTCTTAATGATTCTATCCTGACATGAAAACCAATTTTTAATCAAAAATTATTATATGAACTATAGTAGATAAATGATATCAACATAGGCGTCACAAGAACAATGTTTTTCTTGAATTTTATTTTTAAAAAAAAGAAAAAAACGACAACAAGACATGTTCGAATAGGATTAGTAGCAAGTAGCTCTAGTTTTTTTTGCATGTTATATTAAGCATTATAAATTGAACAAAACGTTAAATATATTCGTATAGATTGGTGTACAAATAAAATTATAAATTCATTTTCTATATTGTAAACTAAAAGAAAAAGGAATTAAAATAGAAAGATACAATTCATCTGTAAACTTATCTGTACATTAGCATTGTCCTTAATATTATTCAGATGCATATCTCAACAATTGTATGTAGCGATGAAAATCAAGTTTGATTCTACCTAACTCCTCACATGGGACACAAATTAGATCGGAAGAACTAAGAACCTTATGAAGCAATTAGATCTGAAATTTGCTTTTTTGATTGGTTTATCGTTAAATGTAATACACATACTATGTCTGATTTAATTTGCATCTAGACCAAGATAATAATACACTTTATTGTGCTATATCTCTATACATATTAGCAGACTAGTTATTCACGTAGAGTTTTTCCTTAAGTACTCGATTAGACTATAGACTAGATGACTGGCCAACTAGTTGGATTGAGGTGGTGACATATATCATGGTGAACTAAATTACAGTCTTAACCATAATAATTGAGTAATATATAGCAGATGAGAACAATGGCTATTGTTAATAGTAGAAACAAAATTATGATACTTCCAGCTCACCATACTTAATTCTATTAGCCAAAGAAAAAAGAAAGAAAGCAAAGAAAGCAGGGGAAAAATGCGACGAGAATTTTTAGGAGTCAATTTACTGTGAAAATACTACTTAAAAATGTATGTGAGTTTTTGATTGATCAAGATTATCGCATCTTCAATACTTTTGGAATATCAAAATTTTTTTTCTATTAGAAGAAGCTAATTTCCCTTTTTTTTTTTTTGGCGGGGGGAGGGGTTGCGGGGGTCAGGGGGGTTAACAGAACCACAACATTTGCTATCCCGTCATGTACTCCAATTGCTTGTTGCAAGAACGAAATTTTAAGTTGCTTATTGTGCAACTTGAGAAGTAGCCTTCAAAACGATATCATTTCAATATCACTGTCTAGTTGGCTACATATTCTACTATTTTTATTACAATACTTGGAGTTAACAGAACCACAACATTAGCTATCCGGCCCGTCATGTACTCCAATTGCTCGTTGCAAGAATGAAATTTCAAGTTACTTCTTGTGCAACTTGAGAAATAGCCTTCAAAACGCTGTCACTTCAATATCACTGACTAGTTGGCTGCATACACGACGCTCTTACGACAATCTTGAATCTCCAAAAATAATTGAATGTGATTGAGTTGTAACTCTTGAATGCTAGATATGTTACAATTGAATTGGACTTTTGTATATCTCTTTTCAAATACACAAATTTTGAGTCTTTATGATAACCCTCTGATGTTTAGAAATCAGAATTACCAATTTCCCCTAATAACTGATAGTGTGACAAGCAATAAACTTGATTTTACTTGGAGGATTTCGATTTGTTCATTAGAGATAAATATTTGATAATAACTTAATTTGTGAGATAAACTTTACTGCAGGCGAGTATTGTTTTACTTAATATATTGATTAATTTGAAGTACTTACATTGAACCAAACAATGATAGTCAAATAGAGCATCTTTATAGTCATTTTGCACATCGAGTTATCAATAAATATTTTTTTGGGTTAATTTCACAAAGGTCCCCAACCTTTGAGTTAAGAATTAGTTTCGTCCTCAACTTTTTTTCACTCTCCTGGGTCCCAACCTTTCATAAATACCAGCGATAGGTCTCTTTTGACACTATTTCCTCAACTTTTCATGAAAAATAACGGTTATACCTTTTTAACTTTTTAATTTTATGAACAAAACATTTAAAAAGAAAAGATTGCCAACTCAAGAGAGCGAAAAAATGTTGGAGATAAAACTGATTCTTAACTCAAAGGTTGGAGACCTTTTGTGAAATCTATTTTTTTCCATTGTCTTTTAAAAATTGATCATCTACCACTTCTACATTTTTATACTCCATGTTAACAAATAATTCGATCTTAAATATACATCACTGCTTAGAATATAATATAACCACTATCTACTAATTTACCAATTTATAATGAAAAAAAAAGAGCATTGCTGTCTACTTATTTGGCACGAAGACTTGTTTTTGAAGTCAATCAATTTTATTTGTATGTTTTCTGGATTGGGGTTTATTTGTTTAACTCTTATCTAAAATTAGAATAAGGGTAATAGTTTAAATGGTAAGAGAATGTCTTGGCTCGAGTCTATGCGAGGAAAAAACAAAAGAAAAGAAAACCTCTTATCTAAACTTATTTTTAACAAAATCTTTATCTAAAGTTAAAAGTGTAAGTCAGCGGTTGAGATATGGATAGTTGAAAACAAGAGGAAATTTGTTTGCGCGTAATCAAATTCGGGAGGCATTGTTCGTTGGGACCTTCTTTCCAGAACGCGTTATTCCATGCGTCACCTTAAAGTTGGGTGCTAAATTATTGGGCCACTTTTAGAAAAGTGCTTCCCTGGTTATTTCTTGGCAATTGCTTCTCGTTTTTTAATTGAAGCTGGAAATAAAATATATATTAAAAAAAAAAAGAGAGAACAAGGCAACCTATACCTACTTTTGTTCACTGCCCATAATGGGCGGGGTTACACCACTGTAGCGGTGACATGACTTGATATATCGGCTATGTATCTAACACGTCAGACATGGGCGGTTTAGCCCCGCCCACAGTGGGTGAGTGAACATTACTCAATCTATACCAGTCTTTACTTCTTGTAATTTGTATTAAAAAAAATATCTACTTGTAGTTTCAGTAAATTATTTGTGCTTTCTTTTAATGCGGGCTCCTTAATAGTTTTTCAAAACAATTGATTAAATTGGTGTATTTCAAACTGGTCAAATGAATTTTAGTCCTAGTTTCGCATTATTGTAACTTCAAATAAGCAACTTCTTTGTGTTAAATAAAAAGGTAGTTGTGAGAAGGATGGTATAATATTTGATAAAATTTTGTATTGAAATTATTGTATATAGTCCAAAAGCAGTTTTTAGATCTTTGTTAAGTGAATCCTTATAAAAAAATAAAAAATAAAATCTTTGTTAAGTGAAATTGTTTTATTGTTGTGCTAGTAAGATTACTAACGTGTATTTTAATAATATTTTTATTCATTATTATATAGTATCCCTAATTTTTTTTTTGTTTATAAAATAATACATAATATTATGTAATACGTTTTTAAAGAATACAAAACCAAAATATTGAATTACAAAATCTCCAACGACTTTTTCTCTCAATACTTTGAAAACGAAAAGTGTTTTCAAATTAACCAAATAGTAAAAATAGGGGAAAAACCCAAATAATGGGGAAAAAATATAAGACGAACTTTTATCTAAAAAAAATAGGTGTATTTTCCACCTCTTTTACGGGGTTAAATTTAACATTTTAATTGTTATATAGTTAATTGGAAAAGTTAAAAGCAAAAATGAGAGACACACTTTTTTGCTGTTTTTCAAAATCTAAGGTGGGAACGCATTATTTATCTAATAATCAATTTTTCTAAAAATTTACTAAACACTTTTTAATTAGTTTTTCTTCTTAAAAAAGAAGTCATGCCTCTAATGGCAATGTCAAACACACTTGATTTTTTTTCTGTACAATTATAGAAATTAACTTATTAATGAAAGAGTAGTGCTATTTATCTAAATTAGAGACAAATTAGTTCACATTTTTACATTAGAATATGAGTGGATAATGATGAAAACATAGAGACATCCACTCATTCATTCTCTAACGAGAGAATGCCAATTAGACGGTAGATCGGTCACAGTCTATATGAATAGTATTATTCTTAACAAAATTTGTTCTATTTATATTCAATTGGTTATATAACTAATCGTATGTCAAGCGTTGTTGTTTTAAGAAATTAGCGAAATAAAAACTCTACACTTCGTAGATATCAAATATCGTTTTCAACTTACAATTTGTTCAACATTATTAATGCTAATCAATGATGATCAGCTTTTGCAGGTGCCAAACTTTTCACCTATTTCATCAATGTACCTTTGTGTTCCATTATTTCTAAAATATTAAGCAAAACCGAAATAAGTTTGAGAGGATCAGAAAAAGTTCTTCACCATCCAACAATTTTCTGCCTTTTTTTTTTTAAAAAAAGGAAAATAAAAATTCAGTCATTCATGGGAAATGAATCAATGCTCCCCCTTTACACTATACTCGTTCATTATTTTTTTTTAAAAGTAAATTCTTCTCCCCCTTTCCCAGCTCTGACGTTCCGGTTTCCTATCTCTAACACTTCCAACGCGTTGCAAATATAAATAAAACAAGTAAATATATGAGTTATAGAAATCTATTTGTTATTTGTAAGTCTTATTAACACGTCCATAGAATAATTTGACCGATTTCTAATTAAAATAATAAGGTAGAAGTGCAACTCATGCATAGTCATGCATCAATCTTTGATCCAATTGCTTCGTTCGCAAGTTGGCTTATTTCTCTTCCACATTTTATTTTGGTGCAAAGTTAGTCAACAAAGATAATAAAAGTGAAAAAAAATGATCATTTAGGGCTTAAGGTCATGTAGACGGTCGCTTGGGATTCTCGATTATGGCTCAACGGTGGAGAATTTTGATTTTGAAAACTAAACTTCATGGTTAGAATATATATATAATTTGAGTACGTCATTATTGAATATAGATGGTTTTTAGTTTAGCTGGTGGTTAAATTAACTTTTGTGCATTATTATGGTCATATTCAACCCCCCCAACAACATATTTGTGTTTTAATATTTTTTAATTTTAATCTTTTATCTCATAACCCCAATAATTTTCCAGAGACTCGAGGACAATCTGTGATCATCGTTATTAAAAATATCACGAGGTGATGGTTTAGGTTCATATGAACTTTAGCTTTGAATTAAACCAAACAGTTTCAAGATAAAGTTGTCTAATTTTGAAGTAGTTTCACTTTAAGATCAATTAGTTTCAATCTCCTGCTATATGTAGGGCGGGTTTATCCTGTCAGATGCACATATAGCTAGACATTTTTAGACAACCTATATGTGTGCGTCTGACGGGATTGTGGAAGCTAAATTTTAGTGCACGGATACTAATCCTTCGTAATATTGATATTTTGGATTTTTCTATTCAAAATTGCATATGTGAATTTTAAATTAATATCATGTGTTCATATTTATGTTTGTTTTAAACTAGATCCTTCATTGTTAAATAAACCATAAAAACAACTCAAATCACATGTGTTGCCGTGTGGGTCTGGTTTGGTTTAAACCGTACTTGAAAACAACTCGAATCACATGTGTTGGCAGTTACTGTGTGGGTTGGGTTTGGTTTAAAAAGTGTAATGTTTACTCTACTTTAATATTTCTCCTCTCAATATTAGATATCAAACATTTCTCCAAAATCAAATCATGTTCATCAAGTAACTAACATTTTTGTGAAGAGAGTGCGACTTTTTACTCTATTTTTGTGGGTTTTTTTTTCCCTGGAAACGTGATAGATTTTGGTTTCTTGCATTATTTATGTGTGTTCTTTGAAAAAAAATTACATCAAAAACAATTTTCTCTAAGAATCTCGTAAATAAAAAAAGCTGTCTAAAAAAATTATTTGAACACGTTCAAGAATTTGAGTCGTGCCTTTTGCTTTTCGAAAGCTATAAAAAACTGGATTTTTGCTTGAGGATTGAGTGTTAAAATAATAAAAACTTGAGGCATTGAACGAGCTTGATTTTAAGAAGTTTTGAGGATTAAAAGAGTTTTGAGACAATAGATCAGTGCCAAAGGTCCAATTTACCAATCTCATCCAAACGTATCCATTACGCTACGCGCGAAATTTAATTGCCATGAAGAAAAAATGAGTAAAATAATGCTACCTCCGTTCTATAATGATAGTTAAAAGATAGTTCAGTATTTCTTTTTCAACCATCTCAAAAATATAGTCTAGTTATTATATTGAATATGTATTTAATATTTCATTTTTATTTAACTATCTATACATTAAAAGTCTTTTAAATAATTAATGAAACATAAGAGTATGTGTGGAAAACTAAAGCAAAATTTAATGTCTTAACTATATTAATTATTGTTTCTTAATCTACGTAAAATTGCCTACTGAACTATCTTTATTGGACGGAGGTAGTATATTATATATATATATGTATATTTTCCTATATTATTATATATTATATATATTATATTTTATCATCATTAAAATAAAGAAGAAATAAAAAAAAAAAAAATCCCATCCCCAAACTTTGCAAATTGTCAAATAGCGCATCCTCCACTCCAGATTCTACTCCACTCAAATACGTTCAATCACGTGAGTAGCACCACCTGCGCCGGCAGCGGCCGTCTCACGTACCCTTCTCGAGCTCAAGAAGAAGGAGCTCAAGCAAATGAAAGCCGATCGGCCAACCACCAAGTGGGTCAAATCATGTAGAGTAAAAAAATCACATAATTTTTTATTTTGGTAAACTCTGTCCCTTGAATCTTGATTTCATCTCAATAAAAGCACTGCCATTATCGGCTGTAAAATCTAGAGCCCTTAAAAGATGGCGATTCTGCCTATGGAACTCATCATAGACATCCTCTGCCGCCTGCCTGTGAAACCCCTCAAGCGATTCAGGTGCGTAGCTAAAGTATGGTGTTCTATAATTGACAGTCAAAACTTTGCCAAGATGCACTTGCAGCAATCCACAAAAAGAAACGCAAATCAGAACTTGATTCTTGGAGGTCTGGGTCTTTATCGTGTTGATTTGGATTTACTTGACAGAGCCCATGTCATCAAACCCCCGTTTTATTACAAGAGTGTTGACAGCATCTCTAACTCTTGCAATGGATTGGTTTTAGTGATGAGCGAGCCACCTGTGATGTGGAATCCATTTTCAACAGAGTATAGGATTTTACCGGATTCTGCTATTGAATACCCAACTCAGGTTGAGTGTTATTCGAAGACTACTTATGGGCTTGCTTACGACTCGATTAATGATGATTATAAGGTTGTTAGAGTCGTTGAATTTAGGAACGAAAATAACCATGAGTGGATCGGATCTTGAGACTAAACTTTATAGCTTGAAATCAAATTTGTGGAGAAGGATTGAAGATTTTCATTATCCACTCCCATTTCTTAAGGGAAAGTGGCGTGTGCATATTAATGGAGCTTTGCATACGTTGGTGGAAGATTCTGATAATATGTATTTCAGCAGATCGGTCAGAATTATGGCTTTTAGTGTTGAAACAGAAAAGCATTACGAGGTGCCGCTGCCATCGGATATGTTGATGAAGACACTTGATATGAGGTTGGATATTGTAGGAGGATGTCTTTGTGTAGTTTGTTCCAACAAGTCTAAGGTCAATATGTGGGTGATGAAAGAATATGGAGTAAGTGAATCCTGGGTTAAATTGCTATCAATTGCTGTCCCAAAGATTGAGCCAAATGATATTATAAGGCCGTTGGTGTATTCAAAGGATGGCAACAAGGTTCTTCTGAATTGTGATGATAAAAGACTTGTTTGGTATGATTTAAGTGGCAAAACTGTTGAAAATGTTGATATTAGTGGTCTGCCTTTTGTGTTTTATGCTGAGGCTTGTGTTGAAAGCCTCGTCTGGCTTGGCTGTGATGGAGTTCATCAGATTAAGAAACAGGGTCTAGACAAGAGGAAGAAAAAAATCAGAAACATAAGGTAAGTAAAGCTATAGTTTAACGTTTTCACTTGCTGTGATTTGTGATATATGCATTTCTGTCATGTCTAATCTTGACTTGCACAATCATTATTCAGTCAACTATGAATTTTATTGTCTGATATCCTGGTCTGCAGGTTTGTAGTTTTTTTCGTATGGTTGTGTGAATATGAGAACAGCATCTTTTAGTGATTTGTTTTACTGAACTTGATGTGAATTTTTTTCTCTTTTATCTTTTATTTGCAGGGATGATTTCCTTTCAGAGGGATTTAAGTTGGTGCTTTGAACAAAAAATAGAAAAAAAGAAGTGAAGAAGCTGGATAAGAGACAGGTAAGTCTCTTCTTCTTCTTCTTCTTAGAAAAGATGCCACAAGCCCAATGAAAAATTCTTAGATATTGATGGTTCTTCTCCCGCTGTTCTAAAGTTTTACACGCTTCGCGGTTTTATTTAGCTTTCATTTGGCAGTTTGTAAATGGAATAACTTGGAAGATTGTATTGTAAGATTAAAAGTGGTCACTTAGTGTGTAGTTGGACCATTGCAGACACATGTAACTATTTTCCCTTTCTTTGGAGTTGACTTGCTGATAGCTTGTAGTGACAATTTAAAATATAAATTGCGTTGGTTTACTGTTCTTCGGTTACTGCAAATTCGTTTGGGTTTATGGATTTCACAATTTACTTCTTAAATCCTTTCATCTTAAGATCTAGAAACTACATGTGTCTTGTTGAAGTTACCAAGACAGATTGCTCACATTTATGTATAATTTATCTGCTAGCTGTTCTAAGTGGGTGGGACAGTTTTTTGGCTTTGAGGACTTGCAACACTGTCACTAATATCTTTTTGGCCATCGACGAACACACATAGGTGAGTCATGTGCTAGGAAACTTCATCTCATTTTAGTTCTTGGCTCTCATTCAGTCAGCTTACAATACTTTGGTTATAATATTTTGCATCAGCTTTAACTTTTAAGGTTCAAGAATTTTTGAACAGTTACTGCATATACTGTAACCTTCTATCACAAATGATTTGGCATTGCAGGTTACATTTGTGGTATGGTGTGGTTTTCCTGTACGTCCTCTTTCTCACATTAAAAAACCTTTTCACCGATGGTTTTGAATTCTGGGCAATTCGATTTCTAAACAGTAAAGGAAAAAGCTCACTTGGTGATTCTGTCAATAATTATATCTATGGTGCCTGACGCAGCAAGTGTCTGGGAGAGTGATTTTCATGGCATCTTATTTCTTTGATGAGCAGTGAGATGCCAACCAACTGGAAGGAGAGTGGACGTTCATTGTCTTTTTATTTCATTGCTCAGTTGGAAGGAGTATGTTGCCGTTTCTACGTTATGAGGCTTGGATTGCAATTGATTGTAAAAATTGGTGAGAGCTTTGTGGGTTGAATACCCCAGAGGGCAAACGGAAAATGCAATTGCCTTGTGGAGTTAGGTGCTTTCTGTTAGATTGCTTTCCTTGGCTTCAAAATAAAACTCCAGTTGTCATCACTCCTTAAAACAATTACAATCTGCCAATGTAATCTGCACAAATTCTGTTGTATGGGTGCTTAAACACTGTTATTGTGGCCTTGTCTTATTTTTCTTGTTTCCTCTCTTCTTTTTGGGTCATATGATTTTGCTAATCACTTGTGAGAAAATATTGTATGATAGAATGTAACTAAGCGATGTTGCATTGTCAAGAGGTAAGCACTATCAAAGAATAGTATATGGTTTGCGGCAGAACTTGTGAAATTATGGTTTTGAGGGGGCCTCCAGTAGAGGCGCTGGTGTGGAAGGAGCCGGGGGGACATTCTGGTGAAGGTGGAGGCGGTGGGGTGGGACGGTGGTTTGCTGAATTCAGAAAGATGGTGGACTGTCAAAGAATAGTGTGTATAAATCTGCTGCACCACCGGCAAAATCAGGGGTTGAGACTCAAGAGGGGTGTCAATGGAGGAAGTGGGGTGGCTTGCAGCAGAAGGTGCAGGTATTCTGGCTGCAATTATAGATCTATGAGGAGAATTCTTGGCGTTAATGATAGTTCGCAAAAAGGGTGGTTACATTTACGCGCTACGTCATTAATGTATTATGGGGTACTTATTTTGTTTCCTAAAGACGGTTCATTATTCATTTTCATACATATTAGGAAGGTATGGTTAATGTTGTTCGAAAGAAAGAATTGTCACCGCAATTTTATATATATTTTTGTTCTGTTTTGTAAGTAGGGTCTTCTTTTCTGTTTTATTGCTGGGTTATGTGCTTTAGATCATAGAGGGTGTGAGGTTTCCTGGTTTAGCTGATGAGTGCTGTTATGCTGTCTTGCTTGATCACTTATCATTAGATGACTATGATGGAAATGATTTTCTCAAAATTAATTTTCATTCAAATTCATTTTCAACTATATATTTATTTATTAAAATAATTTTACATGTAAATTCTTACTTTTTCTTTACTTTTTAACCATGCATTCTCTTAAGAAAATCATTAAGGAGGTAGGGGATATATATATATTTTTTTGCCCCACAACTATGGAATTACTTTTTTTATTATTTTTAATTTTAATAATATGTTTTTGCGTTTTTTGTATAACAAATTAGTAAACTGATATTTCTAAATGACAATTCATATGAATAATTAATGTTAATATAAATTAAAATAACTAGTATTCCCAATTTTTTTTAATGCAATGCGGATATTGGAGAGAGGAGGGAAAATAGGGGGAAAGGCAAGTGTGATTTGAACTCAGGACTTTTCACTCAAAATGTAAAAACATAACAACTAGAATATTTATTTGAATCACAAGAAGTTAGTATTTTTAGATTAGCAAAAAATTAAAGCGTGAAAATAATATAAAATTTAATGATATATTAGATAATGAGTATGTTTTGAAAGTATCATTTTTTCAATAAAGAATACGATAAAAACAATTAACTTTTTGATATTATTATAATACATGTTATTGTTCTTACTCGATCGGCGTCTTGACTTTGCCACTGTCATTTTTTACAAAATTAATTCTTTAAAAATCATTTTCAAATCGGCCCAGTGACATAATAAATACAATGTTTTGTTTTGTTTTGTTTTCAATTAAATTGAAATAATATAGCAAAAAGACATGCATGCCCTTATTAAATGGCTAATTGGCTCAAAAGGACGTATGAGGTTTCTTTGCAATTGGACCCTATTGTTTTTAATTTGACAATTTAGACTCTAACCTATTACTGTTCCTGCAGGAAAAGACTTTTCCATCCATTATTGGCAAATATCTCCGTTGAAGCTGCGCGTGGTCCACACTTCCATAAGTTGTCCTAATTATTTTTATTAAATAATTTTTTTTATTAACAAATTATTTATTAATTATTTTATATCATCTATTTAATCACACATATTGTAACCTCCCCAGTAAATCCCCTTTTTATTGTTTTTCTTTTTAAATTCAAAATATTTTTTATAGCTGCCATGTAAACTTCTAAGACTCATTAATAGTGTCCTAATTAATTGATTTTGTAGTTAATGCCGAATTATTTTGCTGATTGTCTTATATAACCGTTCTAAAAAGGACTAGTTATGTAAGAAAAAGTCAAAGTAGAGACTGAAACGTAGGTTTTAAAAGTTTCCCACGGCTAACCGAGGCCTAGTCGTGGGCTTATGGATCGCTGTTGGCCACGGGAATGCATACTGCAGTATCCCGCTGCCTGATGCGGAAAATTTATATTTGGCCTATTTTACCCTTTTTTGCCTTACTTGGGAACTATAGAACATCCACAAATATAAGAGGACAGGAAAAAAGCATACAAAAAAATGTGAGAGACGCTACAACACTCGTGTACACTAGTAATTCAAAGCTGTGCATTATATATGCCAACAAATTCACAAAAACAAGACAAAATAGGAATTCAATAATGCAGATTTCTACATCTTTACACCATTCAAATCAAAGTTACAGATATATTAAAACTAGAATCCATTGGAACATCCATTGATCCATTTTGCAACTATACAAAAGCCATTGACAAACTAAGACATAGAATTCCCAACAACCAATAACATATATAACTACACTAAGTCATTTACATTTGACAAAAGAAAGACTGAGAATTCTAGTAACCAAACTATATACCCAGAAGAATGATAATATGAAAAATCAGCAAAAGTATCCACTTAGATAATGGAAGATTATAAAACACAAAAGCAAGCAATTGTTTCTTCTGGATATATATTTGACAAAAAACAATAGATCAATTGGCAAAAGTGCAAATATAAGATAATCCGGTTGCATTACAAGAGGGTGGCTGTAAACCTCGGCATGTCCTTGTGTTGTGCCCTGATTGTCCACACTGCTTGCACTTCATTATGAGTCCTTGTCTACTAGAACGACCTGTAGAAGGTTGTCGTTGCTCATTTGCCTCCTTTTGTCGCGCCTTTTTAGGCCTTCCAGAATGTTTTTTAGTTATGTATAGAGGTGCCAAATGATGCGTTCCTTTGTTGTGCCACAATTCTGATCCAATCATTAGGCCAATGCTGTACGAGTAAGTCTGCAGGTAAGTATCTCTTTTGTATATCTCATGTACATAATCCATCACACCATCGTCTACTAAATTTCGACAGGATAGGGAAGCAATAACATGTGGACATGGAATTCCTATAAACTGCCAACGCCCACAAGAACATGTACGAGCTGTTAAATCAACTGCATTTGTTGCATCTGTACTGTCTCTTACTTCAAACTTCATGTTCAAACAATATTGAGCACGAAGGTTTCTTGCAAACCTTGCGTTTTTTTCAATTATTCATTATTCTTGGGCCAACATCGTTTGTCTACCTTTCAGCTGCCTCTCTTTTCATCACTATTCTCTTTACCAAATACATTCTAATTTGCTCAAGCATTGTGATGATTAGCTGCTCACGTGCCCCGAGCACCGCGCTGTTAAAGGATTCACAGAAGTTGTTTAATAACATATCAGAACATCGAGATTCTTTGAAGTGGGATCTACTCCATTGTGTTACATGTTTATCAGTGAACCACCCATATGCTGGTGGATCTATCTCCAATATTTTATTCATCTTCTTCTCCCACTCTGAAATTGTAGTCACCCTTGCTGCACTCCATAGTGCATTTTTAAGTGCCAATCCTTTATGTTCTTTGCTAAAGTTGTTGTATAAATGACGAACGCAATGCCTATGCTCAGCTTCTGAGAACAAAGTTGCAATGGCTTGTACTAATCCTTTTTGCTTGTCTGATATAAAAGTCCACTGGTAAGAGCTATGAATCCCAACGTCAAATGCTACCAAGTCTAGAAATCATTCCCAGTTTAACCTATTTTCAGTATCAATAACAACATATGCAAAATGATACATGCCATTGTTTCCATCTATTCCAACAGCATTAAGAAGTTGTCCACCCTGCTCACACTAAGACAACAATTGACAAAGCCATCCCTTAAAGGTCTTAAACAAACATAGAGTCTGTAAAACTCATTTCCTTTCCCCCTCTAACTGGACTGTACTCCCTGGATTAGTGGCTTTCAATTGCTCACAATAGTCCCACAAGAGGCGGTAATGTTCAGTAACAGATCCTCTAATTCTCTCCATAGTCATTGCTCTTGCTCGATAGAATTGTGACTCCGAAATATCTCCTAACCCATCCCCTTTTCACCAAGTCAGCAAAAGCACTTAGCTTCATATCTCGTATTGACCTAAATTCAGTAGCATATCTCTTTGCAAGGTACATAGAGTGAATCCTTTTATTCTTGAAAACCATGGCACAAATGTGCTTGTCAACATATATGTTTATGTAAAATGTGCGTATGGACTCTGCAAGTGCACAGGACGAACAAGTAATATAGTGGACACTGAGTCCGAGTTATCATTCCCACAGGGAAAGATTCAAGTACTGAACACTCAATTCAAGCTCTAGTTGAGACAAGCAATTTTGAGTTTGTTGTAAAAGTAATAAATAAATTAGAATAAAAATTAAACAAATTAAGAAGAAGTAAATTATTTATGAAAGTTTCCTTCAAGATTTATGTGAACTTGGGACTCACAACTTTACCATCATTGATTCTCCTAGCTACCCATTTGTTGATTCAATAAAAACCAATCCAAGTTAACGATAGAGTTCACGTAATTAATTAGCTACTCCTCTCGAAACTAGCTAATCATACTAAATGAGGCCCTTCACCTATTTCTAAGTGAGCGTGTGAACAACCCTTTTAAGTACATTAATAACTAGAAACTCATGCAAATATCCCTGAAATTCAATTCACGTGACCGCACCAACCACAGGCAAATCTCTTTGTCTTGTCTAAATTAATGTCTTTTATCGCCTAATCTAATTTATGCATTCCTCTCTCGAGTTTAACACAAACCAATAAACATCTACAAATTCGTGCGCCAAATAAGTGAAAGCCATATAAAACAATGATAAAGAATTAATTAAAAATCACTTTTCAGGTATTGAATCAACAAACAAGCATCTAGGGTTCACAATAAGCCTACATTATTCGTTCCAAGAAAAAAAATTAGCTACTCATAGAAATGATAAAATTAAGCATAAGAGAGTAGGAATCCATCACCGGGTTTTGATGAATAAGGCTGGAGAAAAAGAATATTATGCCAATATCCTTCAATTCAAGACTTTTCTTTAAAAACCCAATCCAAACTTGCATGTAAAATCTCAAAGAAACTAAATAAGTTAATGTATATGTCAAGGTCTATGTGAAAGGTCTAAAAAACCTAAGAAACTGGTAAAAATCGTGCGTAAGGTTTTCCATAAAAAATAATCCTAATTAAACTAGGAAAATAGGAAAAAAATCTCGAAAAACAGCCCATACGGCCGCATGAGTGATCTGTGCGCCCGCATGGGTCTTTTGACTTTGTATTCTGGTTGGCATGCGGCCACGTATGCGGCCGCACAGAGCCCACATGAGGCCGCACAGTGGCTACACAACAGTCACATTCGGACCACATGATTCTCCAATCTATATTCTTGTTGCGTATGTGGCTGCATGGCCGAGACACGTGGCCGCATACCATCCAGGCACTGCAACTTTGTCCTTCAACTTTCAATCTCGTTCGTTTTGACCCCTAGACTTTGTACGTTATGCTAAATTGATCCAAATTCACCCAAACAGACTTCTTCTTGGATTTTAACGTGCAGTTCACCAAAGAAAACGTAAATATGAAATTTTTAACCTAGTATCACATAATTAACACCACAAATAGGGGATTTAAACATCAGATATAACTACCTATCAAATTCTCCCACACTTCGACTGTTGTTCGCCTCCAAACAACAAACAATACAAACCAAAAGAACGAAAATACAATACTTCAATTTTCATTCCATATGAGACAACAACTCACAATACTATCCTTTTTAATCAACATAGAGCAAGTCTGCTTAATAAAAAGTCTCTCAAAAAAATGTAAGAGTTTTGAGAATTGTTTCACTCTTTTTTTTTTCTTTCATTCAAATCCTGGTTAACTCTTCAAAACTCATAAAATGTCATGAAGAAGTGTCTTCAAGCAACCATTAGAATAATAGAACAAGCTTTTACTTGGAATGGCATAACTTGGATAGGTTGACTCTCACGGATAAGTTCACGCTTCACTCAAGTGTTTAAGGGTTGAGTGTTTATGTTATAAATTCTATCCACAGAAAAGTTCTACCATAGGTTTGCAAGATTTCTCATTCTCCACCACTCAAGTGCACATGCATCATACAAATTAAAAGGTCTTTTAAAGGTTGTAATGGGGCTAAGGGTTAAGGTGGGAAAAATTTTGGGAAGTCAGGCTAAGGAACCATTAGAACTAGTGGAACACAAAATTTATGATATTCAAGATCATATCCCCAGTGAAACCACAGCTCCCTTCATCTTTCAAAACTTCTAGCATCACCTATGCCACAACAACATATTCCAACATTCAAAAGAAACTCAAACCTTTATTTCAACTTTTATCACAAATTCCCTTTTCTTTTCCCTTGTCATCATCTTTTATTTTTTTTCTATTTCCATTTCCACTGTCTCTTTTTCTTTTTCTTTTTTTCCCCCAACCTTTCTCTGTTTTTTTCCTTTTCTACTCTTTCATCATTTTCACATCAAACCACCCCAGCATAGATATTATCAACTGACTTCATCACCTCACCAATAACATTCTCTTCCCTCACATTTATTTCTTATACATCCCATGCAATAAAATCAATAGTTAATCCACTTGTCCATTAGCAAGGTAAGGATATATAGTATTTTCGGCTCAAGACTAGTATTAAGGGGTGTAAAGAAAGAAAACTAGGCTATAAGGCTCAAAGGGGTTATTCAAAAGAGAATTAATTACTAAGGTAGGCTTTTTGGCTCAAGTGGTTACTCAAGAAAGAATGCCTTATTCATTTTTATGAAATGCATGTAACAGTGTAGCCTCAAAGAGAAATGTAGCAAGTTCTAGAGACACTCACCATGGAAGAATATCATACAAGAACAAGAAAAGTGAGATTGAATAAGATGTGTCGGTCAAAGGCTCAAAAAATCTCACCAGGTTAAATTTATCAATCTAGTCCAGTCATAACCAATTCCAAGCAAAGCAAATAAATAGAAGGTGCGGGTTCACTCATTCAATCGTGTTATGAGTCTCTCCAGGCCAATAGCACAAATCTATCTCTCCAACGTTTCTATATTCGACATTGCCTAGGATCATAATTCCAGCAAAGCAATACTCTAGTAAAATCTAATACTTTAAAATCATGAGTTACTTTCTCATATGTTCACAAAACAAAACATAACACATGTGAAAAACTAAAATCCTCCCGACTGCATTTTTTCCTCTACTTAACACAGAGACAACTAAACATAAAAACACAGTACTAGACAAACAATACGATTGAAACTACACAATTTAAACTAAAACAATATGCAGGTTTAAAGTAGTTATCACATAAACAACTCCTCCCGCACTTAATTTCGACATTGTCCCCAATGTTGAACAAGAGCACAAATAGGGAGTAAAGGGTTAAGAACTTCCTTGGGTATAACTAATGGTGAGTCTGGATCGTGATCTGATGGGACCCGTTTTTCTTTCTGTTGTGATGCCCTTAATCTTTTTCACGCGTTTTAAATGGCCATAAGTCCACACGAGTAACTTGCTCAAATTTACAACTTTTATTGAGTCATCTTTTGACATATGAAACTACACAATATATATTGCATCATATTCAAATTTCATGCCAAACGGAGTTGAAATAGGCCAAATGGGGAGGGATGTACTTAGTACCCACCAAGGACGCGACTATGCAGTGGCAAATTCAACAATGTATAACATGCATGTGAGAAGACTTTGACCAACCTATCTTTTGGGGGTTGAAAGTTCACATATTAGTCTAGCTTCACAGAAAATTTCATAACATTTGGAGGTCATTTAAACTAACCGGGAAGGGGCCGAAGTTGGAGGGCAATGGCTGTCTTCCCTTTTAAAAATAGCCTTTATGTTTCATTTTGTCTAAATCATGACCAATCTTACTCATGCACAAGTCTAATGGTTTAAATAACACACCCAATGTCTTCCATACTATATGAAAACTAACTCCACAAAAGTTCAAGGCAATTTAAATAATGAGAGTAAATTCAAGCATTTTATCGAACATATAAAAGGAAGCTTATTAAGGTACGTTGGGAGCTTTCTTGCATCAATGCCAGCCATTCAAACATCCGAGTGACAAAACTCCTATCCCAGCATCTAATAGAGCTCATAAAGTCTAGATAACATCAAAAGTTTCAAGTAAAAAGGGTCCAAACAAATTCGAGCAGTAAGCTCGGCAGTCAAGGACGTGGGCAAAGGTCCTTCAGCTGAAATTCTTACAAAATCAATCTCCTACGGCTGAATAAACACATGAATTGATCAATCTATCTATATTATCATCAAGTAATCATCCAATTCAACCAATAAAGTCCAGAGATTCATAGAACAAGTCGCGGGTCTTACCTCGAGGAGTAGGCCAAAGTCAAGTAAGAAAAATATTCAGTTAAAGCAGTCAAATTCACAAAAAATGCTTCCTATCTCACTAACCTCTAGAAGACTAAGTGAAATCGGGAGTTGCGGCTTGTGAGAGAGACGATCAATGAAAGAGCAGAGAAGAAATAGCGAGGAACAAAGAGTTGTGGGGGTTGGCTTTGCGGGTACATACCCGGAAGGGGGGTTCGGTTTGTTTTGAAATTTTACACTTTTTTCTTTTTCTTTTTTTCCATAGACGGAATTTTAAGATAATAATGTAAAATTCTAATCCTAACATTTGAAATAAAAATGGCTAAGCTTAAAGTTATTTAATTTAATCCTAAGGAGAAAGAAATAAATAAAAGAAAATGTAATTGAACGGAACGAAATTACCGGATGGGTTGGCTCCCACCAAGCCTTTATAGTCCCGAGCTTGATCGTGTCAGAAATTAGGGTGGCTTGTGTGAGGCTTTAATTCCTCCGATTCGCATGCTATCAGGAAGATGAAGCTCTTTTGTTTTCCATGTCCAAACCCGGACCTTCTTTTTCTTTTTACCTTTAGCTTAACTTTCTACACCCGAATTTTCCTCAAATTTTTCTTTATGATCCACCTTACCAGTAATATGTTCAATTCGATATACCTCTTCTTGATTGGATGGTTGTTCAATTGGCATAAAGACATTAAAAGTGTCGTGTTCTTCTTCAACCCTCAAGATGAGCTCTCTTTTTCAACATCAATTAAAGCTCGACCAGTAGCTAAGAATGGTCGGCACAAGATCAAAGGCAAATTCCGGTCCTCTTCAATGTCCAAGATAAGAAAATTGACCGAAAATATGAATTTGCCCACTTTGATGTGCACATCTTCAACCACTCCATGTAGATATTTAATGGACATATCCGCTTACTGTAGAGAGATATTTGTAGCTTTTACTTTCCCCAGATTTAGCTTCTTGTACATAGATAAAGGCATAAGATTAACACTTATACCCAAATCACATAATACATTATCAAAATTAAAATTTTCAATCATGCAAGGTATTTTGAAACTTCCTGGATCTTTTAATTTTGGAGGCAATTTGTTTTGCAAAATTGCACTATACTCATTTGTCAAAGCTACAGTCTCGAAATCTTCTAACTTTTTCTTATTGGAAAGAATTCTTTTCATGAACTTGAAGTATTTAGGCATCCATGCTGGAGCTTTTACAAAAGGGATGTTTATGTGCAGTTATTTGAACATTTCAAGGAATTTCTAGTACTATTTATCCAGCTTATGCTTCATTAGCCTTTGAGAATATGGAATTGGAGGCACATAAGCTTTTACAGGTGGTCTTGCTATTTTTTCATGTCTATCTGATTTGTCCTTTTCAACTGGTTCTTTCTTTTGTTCAAGCCCTTCATCATCTTTTGGCGTCAGGTTTTCCTTCACAACTAGCTTTTCAATTTGATTTTCTAGCAACTGTAATCCACTTCTAGCTGTAATGGCATGCAACTGCTCTCTTGGGTTGACTTCTGTATCACTAGGTAGTGTTCCTGGTACTCTAGTTGCCATAGCCAAAGCCATTTTGCTCACCTGAGTCTCCAAGTTTTTAATGACTGGGTTTTGGTTCTGAAGAGTATGCTCACTTTTTCGTATGAACTGATTATTTGCCCCCATAAACTTACTGAACAAATTTTCCAATGAACTTTATCCCATTATGTTGCTGATTAAAACCTGGTGGTCTCACAACTGGTTGATTCTCTCGCTATGAAAAGTTCGGGTGGTTATGCCATCCTGGGTTGTAAGTTTGAGCATAGGGCCCTGTTTATTGCTTATGATTATTCCCAGCGAACACCACTTGCTCATCCTCAAATTTGTTCACAAAGGCAACTGGGCAAACAATAGTAGCATGATTTGCACAATATATGTCACAAATGGCTGAAGACTGAACCATATTAACCGATATCTTTGCAAGACTGTCAACGTTCTTTACCAACACTGCAAGTTGTGCAGATAGACATGTGAATGCATCTACTTCATGAGCTCTAGCTCGAGATGTTGTTCTATTTGAATACCATTGGTAGCTATTAGTTGCCATTTTTTCAAAAATTCCAGCTGCCTCATCATAAGTCTTATCCATGAGTGAATCCCCAGCTGCTGAATCTGTATGTCCTTTGTTCTCATCAGTCAACTCATTGTAGAAAGTTTGCACAATGAGTCAATCTAGGATACCATGATTTGGGCATCTTCTCAACATGTCATTGTATCTTTCCTATGCCTCAAATATCCTTTCCTCCTGACTCTGACTGAACAAAATGATCTCTCCTCTGAATTTCAAAACTTTACCCAGTGGAAAGAATCTATCTATAAACTTCTGTGTCAGATTCGTCCAGGTAGTGATTGAAGTTTCAAGCAAAGCATAATACCAAGTCTTGGCTTGACCATCTAAGGAGAATGAGAATAATTTTATTTTGATTGCTTCAGCCAGTACTCCATTCATTCTGAACATCTCACAAATTTCTTCATATTTTCTTAGATGTTCATTCAGATCCTCATTTGGCAAACCTTTGAACTGCACCATTTGTTGAACTAGTTTGATAGTCCTTGGCTTGATTTCATAATTTACTGCAGTTAAAGCTGGTGAAACTTGTTTCCAATGGTGGGCATGATATACTCTCTCAAGGGCCTGTTTATGTTCGCAGCTGGCTTATTCACTAGAGCAACTTGATTATCATTACCTAGAGCCACTGGATTATCATTATTACCTACTACTCCAGCCATCTTTTGTACAAATTTTTATTGTCTGCGTCTAGCTCTGAAAGTCCTTTCAATCTTCCAGTCCTATAGTTGTAAGTCTTCTATTCCACTACTGTACATGCAAATCTGTAAAACAAAAATAAAAGTTTCAAGCTAAAGCAAAATTGAATACTATCAATATTAAATTCAATCCCCAGCAATAGCGCCAAAAACTTGTTCGTGTAAAATGTGTGTAAGGACTCCGCAAGTGTATGGGTCAAACAAGTAATATAATAGACAATGAGTCTGAGTTATCGTTCCCACGAGGAAAGATTCAAGTACTGAACACTCAATTCAAGCTTTAGTTGAAACAATTACAATTTTGAGTTTGTTGTAAAAGTAATAAATAAATTAGAATAATAATTAAACAAATTAAGAAGAAGTAAATTATTTATGAAAGTTTCCTTCAAGATTTATGTGAACTTGGGACTCACAACTTCACCACCATTGATTCCCCTAGCTATCCATTCATTGATTCAATAAAAACAATCCTAGTTAACGATTGAATTCACGTAATTAATTAGCTACTCCTCTCAAAGATAGTTAATCCTACTAAATAAGGCCCCCTCACCTATCTCTAAGTGTGCGCATTAACAACCCTCTTAAGTGTATTAATAACTAGAAACTCATCCAAATATCCCCGAAGTTCAATTCACGTGACCACACCAACTACAAACAAATCTATTTGTCTTGTCTAAATTAATTTCATTTATCGTCTAATCGAATTCATATATTCCTCTCTCTAGTTCAACACAAATCAATAAACACCCACAAATTCATGCACCAAATAAGTGAAAGCCATACAAAACAACGATAAGAATTGACTAAAAATCACTTTTCAAGTATTGAATCAACAAACAAGCTTCTAGGGTTCACAATAAGGCTATGTTGTTCGTCTCAAGAAAAAGAATTAGCTACTCATGGAATTGATAAAATTAAGCATAAGAGAGTAGGAATCCATCACTGGGTTTTGCTAAATAAGGCCAGAGAAAAAAAATATTGCACCAATATCCTTCAATCGAAGACTTTTCTTCAAAAACTGAATCCAAACTTGCATGTAAAATCTCAAAGAAACTAAATAATTTAATGTATATGTCAAGGTCTATATGAATACTAGGCTAGACCCCTTTTATAAGGTCTAAAAAACCTAAGAAACAGGTAAAAATCATGTGTAAGGTTCACTATAAAAAAATCCTAATTAAACTAGGAAAATAGGAAAAAAATCGTGAAAATCAGCCATGCGGCCGCACGAATGGTCTGTGCGCCCACATGGGTCTTCTGGCCTTGTATTCTGGTTGCGCATGTGGCCGCGTTTGCAGCCGAACAGTGCCTACATGAGGCCACACAGCAGTCACATACGGGCTACATGATTCTCCAATCTGTATTCTGGTTGCGTATGTGGCTGTATGGCCGAGACATGCTGCCGCATGCTATCCAGACACTACAACTTTGTCCTTCAACTTTCAATCTCCCTAGACTTCGTATGTTGTGCTAAATTGATCCGAATTCACCCAAATTGACTTTTTCTTGGATTTTAACCTACAATTCACCAAAGTAAATGTAAACACGAAATTTTTAGCCCAATATCACGTAATTAACAACACATATAGGGGATTTAAACATCACAAATAACTACCTATCAGTATGTCTTCACCACAAAGCTAATGTTGTTATCAAATTGTTTTGTTGCATATATTACCCATCCACATGATGGATTTTTGCACTTTACACGAATCTCTTTCTTTTATCCTTCTCAAACTTGATGTCTCTATAGTTTCTTGCTACATACTCATTTACTGCCTCCTTCAAGATATTTTTTGTCTCAAATACTTGACCTGGAAAATCATAAAAATTGACTCACGTTAGCAAAATTGGAATTACCTTAACAATGTAGAAATTAATAAAAGATACATAGGATTTCTTACTAAGCCTAAAATATGGTTATTGTATATCAGCTACTCGATTGAATATGTATTCTCGTGCCCGATGAGTACTTCTATCTCGTCCTCACTGTCAATGCTTTCCAAATCATCTGATTCACTATAATCGATATCTTTTGCAACAATATCATCGAAGTTCACGTTTGCAAGCCCAAATCTACGTTTATAGTAGTATCCTCACTACCTAGAGAATCATTTTCTCCATCAATGTCATAATCACTATCGTACAGGTCGTCCAGAGTCTTAACATCAATTTCTCCCTCTTTATTGCCTGTCACACATGTTTGAGTCATGTTTGATGTTCCAGTGCCTTGTGTGTACACAAAATTTGCCTTGAAGTCATCTATTATTGCCTGTAGATCTTCTTCATCAAGGAAAGATAGCCAATCATGACATATGTGTAGGTGGTCTTTTGTTGTTTCTGTTGGCACTTCATAATCCACTGAGTTTCTCTCTGATGTCTTTTTAGGTACAAATGATGTATGAACTGAGTTCTTATCTATATTTATCTTATTATAATGTTGCTCACTAGGAGTTTTTCTTTTTCTATTAGGTGTCATTGTTGTAGGAATTTTTAACTGAGGCAACTCTTTGTTGACTTCTAGATCAAAAATACATGTAGAATAGAACAAAAATGAGAAAAACATCAAGTAGTTTAATATGACATTAAATACATTTTGCTACAAACAAAAAGAAAGTGCTTAAAAACAATGGAGTTATATAGAATTAGTTTAATATGTATCAAGAGTATATATAAACTTTTTTATTTTTCAGTAATGTCACCAATTTAATCATGCATTAAAGCTTACACCTTCATATCTATGAAATGCATCAAATAGGAATAAATTGTAACATTCCCGAAAATTTAACCCCCAATTGTGCTACGTAGTCATTAATTTGGAAACTATCGCTTGAAATACGTTAGAAGACTTCAAGATTTGCGGTCAATTAAAGATAGTAGTCCTTGATTGACATAAATGAAAGTACGGAGACTTAATTACAAGGCGACACAAAGTACAAGGATTCTCGAGCAATAAATGAATGATCCACATTGAGCCACACATCCTCGCAAGGTGTACGGCGTCAGGTTGTGCCACGTGTCGCAATATCATTGGTGGAATCCAAATTTTATTAAAACTAACTCAATTCCAACTATTATAAAAAGGGCTTTTAGGTCCTCAAGTTCCCAAAAGACCCACCAAACCATCCCTTTCTCTCCCAAGCCCCAAAATTCGTCCAACATGGCCAAGAGAAGGAGAAAACCAATAAAAGATCACCAAAACCCCTATTTGTCCTTTGAAAAAGGTCCCTTAACATATATAGAAGGATTATAGCTTGAAAAATAGCTTTAATTGAGGAACATCAAGGTTTTAATGACGTTTTTTCTACTTGAGATTATTCGAAGAAGATTTGAGGGGAGTAACTATCACTTTGATTTCCTTTTTAATATTGATGATGTTTTGAAATGCTAAGCATGTATTTGATTAAAGCAATGGACATAGATTTTGATGCATTGAAAAGAAAGATTGATATATTGCATTTTAAATCACTAGTTGCTCTACTCATTCTGTATCTGTTCTGCTTTGCTCTGTTGCCATACTAGGAGCCATCTAATGATACCGAGATGGGCAACGATTAGTGTGGTATCTGCTCTGTATCTCTATTAATCTGTCTGGAATTTCGGTAGGGGTCAATCGGAATTCAAATGTGGATCCACTTAATTGTACATGGCCATGATTGAATTGATATGATTCTTGCACGCACCACGGGTAGTAGTTTAACTAGTTATAGGACCCATTTGTGCATGGAATGATTTTCTAGAAAATAAATATTTCAAATAAAAGGTAAATCAAAGGATTTTGTTACTCACTGAGTACTTTGTACTCATTCTCTTCTATACTACAATTTTTGAAGATGATTGCAACTATAACATCTGAAAAGAAAGGCAAGCTTGGAGTTGGATCGTGCTCGTAAAATGGAGTAAAGTTGTGCATGTAGTGTAAATCTGCCTTTAAAGCTACCATGAATTTAATGGTTTCATGCTCACATCTATAGTATATATGTTCTTACATCTTATAACATGTAAGAAAATAGTGAGTTATAATCTTTATATTGATTTAAACTCTACTTTTCCTGTAAAAGTTTTCTAGTGACTTGGCGTATTTTAGTAATCAATAAAATATATTTATTAATACAATTTCTTGTGCGTTTTATATATTTTCTTGAAAAAAAAAACCTAGCTTTAATATTTCCTTAAAAGTTTAACAATTTGTTAGCTTATATACTTAGCTTTATATATTAAACTCTGTAAGATAAGATAAATTGAATTGTTCTGCACGTCTCGTCCCCACTGTTTGAATTAAAGCTTCCGCTACAGAATTTATAAATTAACATAAGATATTCAGAAATATTGTAAAAATAGTGGGGGCGTGACATAAATAATCAATGTTCATGTCCTCTGTAAATGTAGGTTTAGTAGTTTCACCGATTTAATTCTTGTTACTCACACATTAAAGCTTATACCTTTATATATGTGAAAGACATACAAATATGAATAATCAATATTCACGTCCCATGTTGAACTTTATCACCGGTCTGCCAATAAAACCAGATCGAGCTCTAAGTTTTGAGCCCAATCACTAATTACAGGGGGCCACGTCATCTGTATCAGACTCTGAGTATTGGTGGTCGGGCTCTAAACTCCGAGCCCGATCTGTTTCTATAGAAAATCTAACCTTATCATTGGGTTCATTTTCACATATATATTAGATAATTGATGGGTAAATTTTACATATCATCCCCAACATTTGCACTTCAAATCGCCTTGTTCCCTAACCTTTTTTTTAGCGTGCTGGGTCCTCAATCTTTCATAAATGCAAACAAAAGGTCCCTCATAATAGAATCAGTCTGAATTTCCGTTAAGTGGCAGATAAAATTACATTTATACCTTTATCTTTTAAATTTAAAAAAAAAAATTAAAAATTAAAAAAATAAAAAAGGGAAAAAAACCCGACCCTACCCCTCTTAGGCTACCGGAAATGGCAGCATTCCGGTTGCCAAGTGGCCGCCGGAATGCTACCATTTTCGGTAGTTGAAAGGAGGGAAATCTCCCCTCCATGTTTTTGCCATTTCCGACAAAAACATGGGGGATGGGGGATTTCTCCCTATTTTTCTGTTAGAAATGGTAGAAAAAATAGGAAGAGCTCCCCCCATATTTCAACAATTTCTGACAGAAATATGGGAGGGGCCCCCTATGTTTCTACCATTTCCAGCTGAAACATGGGGGGAGCTCCTCACCATTTTTCTGCCGCATGGGAAGAGACTCCTCCCACTCACTACCATTTCTAGCAGCTGAAAGGTTGAGGACCCAGTACGCTAAAAAAAAGTTAGAGACCCAGGTGATTCTAAGTGCAATGGTTGGGGACAAAATGTGAAATTTACCCTTAATTGATTAATAAGTTTAACACGTCAAGCTTTCCTCCTTACCATAATTTGAGTAATAATAATTTATTTAATTCATTAGCATGATATCTGCATACAATATCTTTCATTAGCACAATGAATCGGCTAACAATGTGGTTTTGAATCAAGGTTTACAACTACGATGCATGGGTTAGGTGAAAAGCAAACTAATGTATTTTGAGGATTTCTTGTGGTGGATTTTGAACCTCGACTCCATGGCCGTCTAATTCACATAATCGCAGAGATTGATGAATAGGTTTCTACCCCCTAGGTAGTAGGGTTTCTGCCTCTACTTCTTTTGCGTCAGTTTTTTCAAGGAAGGAATGAAATTCAATGACCTATTTACCCTTTGTATACCCATATATTTCATATGCGCGTTAGATGTATTGTTGAACGTGTGGACGACGCACAGCTTTAACGGAGATATTTAACAGCAATGGATGAAAAGGTCATTTTCTACCGGATCAGTAATACGTTAGGGTCCAACTTGCCAAATTAAAAATGATAGGGCACAATTGCACAGAGACCTCATATGTAGGGTCCTTTTGCTTCAATTAGCCCTTATTAAATAACCCGTAAGTGACTCAACATCAAGGAGTAACATTCAAAATTGCCATTTAATAGTCTAAGTAGTGGTCAAAAGGAGGATGTGTTTGGGAAGAGGCCACAGAGAGAATGAAAATTATATAACCGTGAATGTAAAGAGATACGAGACAGGTGGGGTTTTGCGTGTCATTTTTTTCCTTCTTTTTTTTGTGGTTTTTTTTTTTGGGTGGCGGGTAGGGTGTGAAAATTTATTATACCCGTTGTTGTATTATTATGGCTAACAAGGTTATATATGTATCAAGAATTTGTTTGGGGTGTATTTGTAACATCCCGTGAAATTCTTCTATTTTTAATAGTGATATCTTCAGAATAATAATTGGTTTTGATATTCAACTATAAGTAATCGATGAATAAATCTCATAATTGAATGTCTAATCGAGACATTTTATATGAATTTGAAGACATTTTTGTTTAGTTGATGATTACTCGAATGTATGTCAATTACCTCATCGGTCACAGAAATTTGTTGGAAGAACGATTAAGTTTAATCGGGTAGTAAATTTTGAGACGGACAAGATGCTTAAGGTAAAGATATGATGTCTCACTAGTATAGTCAGAAATACAAGGACTTAATTATCGACTTTAATAGGTAAAGGAGTTTACTAAGAGTAAAGGGAAAGATCTTATACACTTGGATCCAATAGGCTTTTTCCCACATGAATTGAATCCAAGACCCACACTTGGCACCTTGATTTACTAAGAAGCATTCATATCCCTCCAATTTAACTCATTGCTATGGGACAAGTGGGAGTCTTTGTATTGGTGGAACCAAAGCCTTTAGAAAACAAGAATAAAAATTCGTCCATAAATTGTGCATGGTTTTGAAAATTCACAAAAGACCTTCAAAAGCTCTATTTTATCTCTCCAAACAATGCTTAGTTCATATACATATAGAACCCATATTCTAAAGGTTACTTTGCCTAGATATACCAAGGATTTGAGGGTGTTTTGTCAGATCGGAAGAGCAAGTCTTCATTTCAAAGGTTTAAGCAAGTAAGATGAGTAATCCATTACTTGGGTTTATTTGCATGCATAAGTTTGAAGAAAAGGTATGTGTTTTGGTTATTGTTAAAATGATTTATTGCATAAGAAGTGCTAGAGTCTCTCTACCCATTTTGTATTGTTTGCTTTGATTTGATCCATGTTAATTGTTATGGATTGAAAGTTTGGAAATCCGGTAAAAGCAAACCAGAAATTATTATGAATCTATTGTGTTGCCATTACCATATTGGTATTTGAAAGGCAACGAGGCGCCATGGGTTGTAGGAACTTCTAGTATTTGGGGCCCTATAATGTGTTCAAAAAGGTTTGTGCATCTTAATGTTCTTAAGATTGGAGCATGAAATGATTTCTATAAACCTTTGGTAAACCGAATTAATGTATTACTCACGGGGTATTTTTATACTCACCTTGTATGTGATTACTCTTTTATAGATGATCCATTGAAGAATTGTTGAAAGAAAAGCCGAAGAATGGAGGTTGTCACATGACGCAAGCCAAGTTATGCATGTGATAGAGATTGATCTTTGGGCTTATTATGAGGATGATCCCATGTTTGTAATATATTTGGGAACCTCATATGAGTTCGAGATATTTTGTGCCTTTTCCCTCAATCTTTTACACCATGACAAGATTATGAGGGATAGGCCAATGTTTCTTATTTAATTAAGTATGTGTATGGAAGCCAATTTAACTAAATAAAACTTGGCTTTTTGGGAAGTTTTGATACAAGATTGGGAATCCTATTTTTACTTGTAAGGGTTTCCCAAGTTTGTGTTCGGTTTTAATATATATATATAAAGTGACTTTTGTTTATCGCGTGTTATGTTCTTTTGTACAAATACTACAACTTTAAACTAATTAATATGACAAACAACAATACATCATCTAATGAATGAAAGAAAATTGATTGACAAGTCGTGCCCCTCGATTTTTTGATAAGAGTTGTAACAAGAAATTTGTAACGCTTCCGACATAAGTATTTAGTAACATAACTTCAACCCATGCGATTTATTGAGGGGTATGACAGTATTTATAATGCATTATTATCAACAAAAAATATGGTGCCAATATAATTAGGCAAACTTGTCAATCAATTCTCTTTCATTCATTAGATGATGTAGTGTTGTTTGTCATTTTTTAATTAGTTTAAAGTTGTAGTATTTGTATAGAAGAACATGACACACGATAAATAAAAGTCACTTTATAAATATATATATATATAACCGAACAGAAGCTTGGGAAACCCTTACATGTGAAAATAGGATTCCCAATCTCGCATCAAAACTTTCCCTATAAGCCAAGTTTTATTTAGTTAAATTGGTTTCCATACACATACTTAATTAAACAAGAAACAATGGCCTATCCTTCATAATCTTGTCATGGTGCAAAAGATTGAGGGAAAAGGCACAAAAGATCTCAAACTCATATGATGTTTCTAAATACATTACAAACATGAGATCATCCTCATAATAAGTGCAAAGGTCTATCTCTATCACATGCATAACTTGGCTCGCGTCATGTGACAACCTCCATTCTTCGGCCTTTCTCTCAACGATTCTTCGGTGGATCATCTATAAAATAGTAATCACATACAAGGTGAGTATAAAATACCCCGTGAATAATACATTATTTCGGTTTACCAAAAGTTTATAGAAATCATTTCATACTACAATCTTAGGAACATTAAGGTGCACAAACCTTTTTGAATACATTATAGTGCCCCAAATACTAGAAGTTCCTACTACCCATGGCGCCTCGTTGCCTTTCAAATATCAATATGGTAATGACAACACAATAGATTCATAACAATTTCCGGTTAGCTTTTACTGGATTTTCAAACTTTCATTAATCCATAACAATTAACATGGATCAAATTAAAGCAAACAATACAAAATGGGTAGAGGGACTCTAGCACTTCTTATGCAAGAAATCGTTTTAACAATAACCAAAACACATACCTTTTCTTGAAACTTATGTATGCAAATAAACCAAAGTAATGAATTACTCACCTTGTTTGCTTAAACCTTTGAAGTTGAGACTTGTTAATGAATGGCAAAACACCTTCAATTCCTTAGTATATTTAAGCAAAATAGCATTTAGAATGTGGGTTTTATATGTATATGAACTAAGCTTTGTTTGAAGAGATGAAAGAGAGCTTTTGAAGGTCTTTTGTGAGTTTTCAAAACCATGCACAATTTATGAACTAATTTTCCTTCTTGTTTTCTAAAGGTTTTTGAGTTCCACCAATACAAAGACTCACACTTGTCCTATAGCAATGAGTTAAATTGGAGGTATAAGAATTCTTCTTAGCAAATCAAGGTGCCAAGTGTGAGTTGTGGATTCAATTCATGTGGGAAGAGCTTATTGGATCCAAGTGTATGATATTTTTCTCTTTAAATCTTAGTAAACCCCTTTACCTATTGAACTCTATAATTAAGTCCTTGTATTTCCGACTATACTAGTGAGACATCATATCTTTACCTTAAGCATCTTTTCGGTCTCACAATTTACTATCCGATTAAGCTTAATCGTTCTTTTAACAAATTTTCTGTAACCAATGGGGTAGTTGACATTCATTCGAGTGATCATCAACCAAACAAAATGTCTTCAAATTCTTATAAAATGTCTCGACTATTCGTCCAATTATAAGATTTATGCATCGATTACTTATAGTTGAATATCAAAACCAATTATTATTCTGAAAATATCACTATTAAAAATAGAGGAATTTCACGGGATGTTACAATTTCACTTTATTAGTTCTATTTTGTAGATAATATAAATTAAATCAGTGCATACAAGAACATTTTTCCGAGAAAAATGAATTATATTTTGTAATGGATGAAAAAGAAATAGTATCATTACTGTGTAGAAAAATGTAATTATTTAAACTTAACTTTCAATGTAAAATAATAAAATATATAAAAAAGTACACCGCGTTTTCAATATCATCATTCGATCTTTCTTCAAGAATTTTTTTTTTCAAAAAAAAAGACGCACCAAAATAATTGCGAGTTTTTCTATAAAAATAGATCTGGTTCCAATTCGAAACCAAATCCGCCCAGTCAGTGCCACATGTTTTAGAGGGCCCACAATTTTGATTAAAATGAAAAACAGATCCGGTCTTTTCTTTCCAATGGAAAGGACCAAATGGCACCCAACCTGACCGCTACCGCCAAGCCCAAAAATCCGAGCTAAATGTTTGGTTACTCATTGAACTTTATAAGATGCTTTCAATTACTCATTAAACTTTAAATTGTCGTTATTTACCCATTAAACTTTACAATGTTTTTATTGTTACTCATTCAAGAGACATCCATTAAATGATATTGATGGAAAATGTTGATTGGGTAGACGGAAGGCGTATGTGGCAAGAAAATTACTATTCAGTTAGCCAAATAAGAAAACATATTGCCAGCTAATAATAGATTATGGGGCCAAAAAAAAAAAAAGAAAGAAAAAACAATTTGTTATTAATTACCTAAAATGAAACACGTCTTCTTACCATAATTCCAGAGAAAAGCCATGACTCAATGAAATTTCAGCCCCTACCCTTCCCAACCTCACGTCTACACCACCTTTATCGGCGACGATAACAACAATCACATATGTGCAAAGAAAGAACATCCATACGTTACAATACGGCGACTAGCTAGCTTGAGTTTGCAAGAATGAAATTCAGTTCCAGAAAAACATTGGCAACAGGCAGAATTAGGGTTCTAGAATTGAAGTAATTTTACTTTGGGCATTTTTGAAATTCAAAAACAGAGTGATTTTTTGCTAAACAACACCATTTAGGGTTCGATTATCGATGGTTGAAGTTCATCGCCAGCTATTGCGATTGTTGTTGTCGTCATCAGTGAAGGTGGTGTAGACGCGAAGTTTGGAATTTGAGAAGAGTGAGGGCTGAAATGGTGAGAAGTCGTGTTTCATTTTAGGTAATTAATGACATTGTTTTTTCTTTTCTCCCCCATAATTTATTATTAGTTGGCAATAGGTTTTCTTATTTGGCTAACTTAATAGTAATTTTCTTATGACATAAGTCTTCCATCTGCCAAATTAGTATTTTCCGGCCATATCATTTAACGGATGTCTCTTGAATAAGTAATGATAAAAATGTTATAGAGTTCAATGGGTAAATAACAACAATTTAAAGTTTAATGAGTAATTGAAGACATCCTATAAAATTCAATGAGTAACCAAACATTTAACTCCCAAAATCCTAAACCGTCCTCGTAGCCAGAAAACCCGCCGGAAATAGCCCAAAACCACCACCGTAAGCCACAACCCTTTTGAGTTGAATCAGAAGTACTACACTTACAAAGGAAAGCTTGAGTCTCTGTTCGCTCAAGAAAGTGATTTTGAAACCCCCTCCACATAGTGTTATTGAACTCAAACTTAAACTCCAAGTCGTCATCAGCTAGTGGGAGAAGAAAGAGAGTGGAAGAGAGAGAAAAAGAATGGTTTAGAGAAGGAAGTGAGTTTGAGGAGGATACATGGAGGTTTCAAGCTAAAATTTTGAAGATTGAGTGTAATTTTCTCATAATGTAAATAGAATTTGCTTTGAAGAAATTGGAGAGGAACATAGTTAAAATGGAGAGGACTCTCAAATCAGCTGTTCAAACCTGGTCTCTGTGAGAGTTCCTTTCCCCTTGGCTTCTCAAAAATTTCCCTTCATTTACGTTGTATTCTTTGAATTCTTAGATATGTTTAAATTTATTTAGCACATTTTATCAATTTACAGTGATTTTAGACAATTTTGCCTGCATATATCTCTGATAGCAATAAGATTTTAACTAATATTTATTGGGCCTATTTGTAGAGAAGAAATAAGATTTCTAAAGGAAAGAATGTGAATGTATTGTTGGAAGAAGAGATTGAAGATTTAGCAGAGAAGCTAAAGGAGTTACAGAGGGGGCTCCAGAGGTAGAAGCCATGAGCTTTAAAGTTGCATGAGATTTCTCTGACGGTTGCTCCTCCGGCTACTACTCCGACCGGCAGTTGCTAGTTTGACCTCCGGTTATTCCTCCAACTGCTTGAATTTGGGCGAGGTTCGATTTTTGGGAGGAGGGTTCACTGTTGATTTCATGGCTGTGGAAGATGCCAGGAGAAGCCAGACGCAAGATCAAATTTGTTGGCCCATAGTTAAAACCACGTGATATGTGGCAAGTCTAGCTTCAGTCTTTATAGAAAAACTCAAATAATCGCATCTATATATTCTTCAAAGCGTACACGTATTTTGCAAAAATTACCACCTCTCATGTTCACTCTATTTCTATTTTCAAATGAATACATAGGAGTAAGATTGTGAGTTTATCATACTTTGTAAAAGATTACTTGAATGATTGCCTAATAATAGTATTTTTCGTGAAAAATTAGGTGACTAATGTGAGCATAACTATCATTTTCAAAAGAATAGTTTTATAATACCTCTATCCGACAAAGATAAGTCAATTCTTATATTCACATAGATAGGATAAGGTTTATTTGATTTTCATTGTTCTTTCAAATTATTTCCTATTCCACTGATTTAACTACTGATTTGATCACTATATAACTATCATAACACATTTTAAACTTCAATTAAAAATTTCGGCTACTCATTTCAGCTAATTATTTCTCAATTGATTCTCATATTGATATTGGAAGATCAAATTTAAGATCATTTTTCAATTATACCATTTTATTTATTAATTGTTCCACTAACAACTCTAATTTGTTTATAATAATATACATTGTATATAAAAATAAAAAAAAAACTAATATTTTCAACTACATTTCCAAAACAAAAAAAGAAAAAGAAAAAGTTGCAAGATATTTTGAAACGAAGTAAAAAAAGAATACAAAACTATCTTTATGCTATGGAGGCAATACAACACCACCATGAGTGATACTAAACAATAGTGGATATGAACAATATCTTAAATGAAAATGTGACCATTTATCGTTTATGATAATGTTTCAATCAATTTATTAATACCACTTAATTGCCATATACGGCCAAATAGCATTACTACTCATTTTAAAAATGTCAAAAACGCACATTTAATGCAATTTTCCTTGTTTATAAATCGGAAAGTGACCATCTCATTATCCATCGTCAGCATGCGAAATAATAAATAAATACTGGAAGGGAAAATTGCAGTGGGTCCTAAAACTTTGTAAAAGTGTCATAGGGCCCAACCCTTTTATTTATACCCCCACCATCTCAAGCAGCTGCCTTGGGATGCGATTAAAATTGAAAAACTAAAGTGAAGCTTAAGACAAAAACGAAATATATGTTTAATTATAAATCAAAAAGTTTGGAAAAAGAATTATAAATCAACAAGTTTGACGATGCTACATCGATTTCCTAATTTTGCAACATTCTAGTTTCTAGCATATCAACAAGTATTTGATGCCAAAAATATTTAGTCAATTTAGAGAATAATTAGTAAACTAATAATTATGTTGGGTCGAGTCGGCATGCAAACTTCTTCATGAATTGCTACAATTGATTGGAACCCCTAAAAATAAAAAATGCACATGCACTATCATTAAGTAAAGATCTAGCGTGTTTTCACAAATTTTTGAACTCAAAGCTAAAAAGTAGAGAGAGTTTGGAAGCTTGCTACAGTCTTTCTGAAAGGTTAGGCGCCTAATGGTCAATTTTCAAATATTAAGTTGCTATTTATTTATGCAAGAAACCATTACATTTTGAGTCCCTAATCTATTGCAACGTGACAAAAGATGCTCAACATCTTATTTGATGGCCATTAGCCCCAACCTACTGTTTTGCACCACGTAGTATTTTAGTGAGCTCCTTAAAAATTTGCATTTTTAGTAAATTGTGAATTTTAGTTACTTTTCGTGAACATACAAATTTTGCTAGATTTTTTGAACAAGATCATTTAAAAGTTTCTAATCTCCCCTTCAAAAAAAAAAAAGAAAAGAAAAAAAGGAAAAGAAGGAAAATCTAATCTCATCCTACAAATTTCTTTCAAATCCATATATGATAAATGCATTAAAATCATTTAAAGAATGGATTCTGTAAATCTTGGTGTCTCCAACTAAAAGTTTTATCTTCAAAAAAAAAAAATAAATAAATAAAAGTTTTAAAATTTTAATGAATTGCACTAAAATTAATGATTTTGACTTTGATTTTAATAATAAATTCATTTAAAGTCATTTCTCCATTCTCCAACTATTACTGGATTTTAATAAATTTAATTAATTGTTGGTTCATGTAAATCTACTTTTTTTAAAAAAATCACTTGCTAAAGTATTCACAAAATCTACCAAAGATCCTAAATTAATAAATTCATGAATTCACAACTGGTAAGAAATCTACTACAATCCAAATTTAGGACGCGCCCTTGAAATCCAAATTGAATATTTTGTAACAAAATTGAGGACCACAACTGCTCTATTTACAAAGTTGGCACCAATTTACATAAAATCTAGAACCTTTTCTACCGGATCAACATAACTAAGCTTAAAATATTGTAGACTAGAATATCACAAGGTAACTAATTGGAGGACTCGTCCTGAAAATGTCCAATTGTTTGCCAGGTGCCATCACTCCCGCTGTGACTTCCTTTCCCACTCTCTCACATGTTCACACCCTTTGACGCACTTGTGGCCACCTGCCGAATCGGTCGTCTTCTCCAAATTTTTTCAGTGCTAAATTGCTCACGGAGGTATAAGCAAAGAAGGGTTTCTTTGCTTTTTCCAAAGGTTTTAGGATTTTGATTGTATGGGCGAAGTCCGTCAGTTCAATCTTCGCCCATTCCCCATGTCGTCACCGGCTTCTTCTCCTTCTCCCTCCAAACGCAAACTTGAAGATATTGCCAATGGATTTTTCTTTGTGGATTCGTTTCCTGTTGCTTCTAGGATGAGAAAGGACGAAAATGGAGAAGATTCTTCATCCAGTTCACCCAACTTGAACTGCCCCCGATCATCAGTCATCCAGCCAACACGCTCCCTTACTAGCCTCCAATTCTTTGTGCGTTTGCTCTCTAAGAAATCCATCGTCTTTCAAGCAGAGTTCACCGACACCATCATGACGATCCATCAGAGAATTCAGGAGATTACGGGAATTCCGGTCAACGAGCAGCGATTAATTTACCGGGGGAAGCAGTTGCAGTGGGAGAAGACTCTGGCAGAATGCAATGTCCACAATGATGCTGGCTTACAGTTAGTTGGCCGCATGCGGAGTACAGAGCACCCTCAGGCGTGGCAGCTCATCAATGAAGTGTTTTCCAAGATTTTTTTCCTTTGCAAGATCCAGTCTTCGCCACTTCCTCCTGGGCTGCGCTCAAAAAGCATCAAGTCAATGCTTCTGGAGTTCCTCTCAATGACCCCGTGCAGGGATTTAAAGAAAGCCGCCAGCCATTTGCGGATTTTCATTTCTTCCTTTGCCCCTTCTGAGATCGGAAGAGCGTCGTACACATCCTCTCATAAACTCAATAGAGATGTCGCAGATGAGGCCATTAGACGGTTTGTTGGTTCCATTAAGAGTGTTTTGTGTACAAGTTTATTTGATCGTTGTGCGCCAATTGTTTTGGAATTCTGTAAGTCTCTAAGTCGCTCTACGGGGCCTGATGACCCATTGTATATAATGTGCCGCAGTAGTTTGGGAACATTGGTCGAGTCTATTTGTAAACATACACGACGCTCTTCCGATCTTTCCCGAAATTTTTCAATTTCTTGAGGAATTAGCAGCTAAGTTGTCAGACAGTCTCGTGTTAAGCATGGACACGAGCTCACATTTGGGGCCTTCATTGGCTGAAGTAAAAGATTTCACTGCCTTTTTGATTGCAGCCAGGTATAAGATCCGGGAGCATGTTGTTTCTTGTGGCCCAATCAAATTTCCTTTGGGGAGGGATTGTTATCTGTCTGCACCTTATAAGAAGGAGGTCACGATTGTATATCAGGTTTTCCTTGATTTATTAGACAAACTGATGGTTTGTTTGGAGAAGGTTGATGAGCATGTGGAGATGCAAGTGAATTTGGATAATGGGACCCTCTTCTTTGGTTGGTGTCAGTATCTAGTGATTTTAAAGGAACTGGATGATATTTCGAAACTTTTTGATGGTGCAGAGCAGTTCTTTTGGGAGAATATGAGACAGAGGAAGGATGCCTTGTGTTATCTTGCTCTCAGGTTTGCAAAGAGAACTGATGATCATCTGTGGCTTCTTATGCACAAGGAAGTGACCGTATTTCAGGTGAGGAGGCATTTAACGCTGATGATGCTTCCTGAGGCAAAAGACGACTATGACGAGCAGCATGAGATGCTCATTGATCGTTCACAGCTATTGTCAGAGTCATTTCAGTACATTGCACGGGCAGAGACACAACCTTTGCGTGCTGGTTTATATATGGAGTTCAAGAACGAGGAGGCCACAGGGCCTGGTGTTCTTAGGGAGTGGTTTGTCTTGGTCTGTCAAGCAATCTTCAACCCTCAGAATGCTCTCTTTCTCGCTTGCCCCAAAGATCGCAGAAGATTCTTCCCAAATCCAGGTAAGGTTTCGTTGTTCAACAACGCATCTCATGTAAAATTTACTGGTGAAGCCCTGATGTGCTGAAGATTATAAAACTTATCTGCAGCAACACAAGCTTGTAAGCTTTAATGATTCTTCTGTTTTTTCAAACGTTGAAAATCAATGTTCATACACAGCACAGGTACAGCAGATGCAAATAGAGATTAACTATCATCTATGCCTATTACTCGCCTACCTGAAATGGGGCTATGTGTTAATTGTATAAGTTTCTGTAGTTCCCATACAGATCCAAGAAACAATGCCTTGTTCTTATCAGACTGGTTTTATCTCTCTAACTTTCCGGCAAGTCCATTATTTTGTGTTTTTGGTCTAGAAGTCCACTGTCTTGGTCTAGCTTCTTGTGTCTGTCTTGGTTTTGGTTATGTGCTCTGTGTGTTATTGTTTATTTTGCTTGTTTGAGTCCTAGCGAAGGGTCCTGTGGCCATGTTGTTTTTATACTTTTCTTGGAATAGTAAAGCTGCTACTTAGTGGTTTTCTTTGAGAAAAGGAGGAGACGAGAAGGGGGTTGATATAAGCTATCATGGACCCTCCTAAAGTTCGAATCTTTCTCCGTGAAGCTACCACATTTAGATCATCAGCCTCTTCCATTGTTCTGAGGCATTATCATATTGAAGGATCAGGGCTTCTTTTCTCAGAAGTAGGTGAATTTCAACTCATTTTTAGGAATCTGAGTATTAGTTATTATGCAATAGCTTCATTGTCAACTTGAGGTCTAACAAATGTGGAAATTTTTTCTTAATGTTTCTCAGCTCTATATCATCTTACTGGAACTATCTTCTCTCTTGAAAGACCACACAACAACTCAGTTGACATCCCAGCCTTAAGCAGTTCTCAGTGCCTTCTTTCCTTAAATCTTGTCTCTCATAATTCTCTCCAACAAAATCAATTAACACCCCACCCCAATGAGATGTCCCTTCCGGTCTCAACGCTCAAGTGAATAAAATAACACGGAAAAGAAGAAGCACGGCAAAAATATACTACAGAGAACATAAGTGCCCTTAAGTTTCAGTTTCTTTTTCTTCCACTTTCTCAGCAATGACCGTTATCCGTAAAGACTTATTCCCATAAAGAGTGTCTAAGGTACTATCTTAAGTTCAAAGCTGCTACAATTCACTTCTAGTTTATGCATGATTTGTATACTTGTTATTATGAAATTGTTAATGGGATGATAATTGCAAACTTGTGCTTTGCTTATTTTGCAGAATGTGAGGTGGATCCTCTGCACCTTGATTATTTTATCTTCGCTGGCAGGCTGATAGCATTAGCATTGATGCACAAAATGCACGTTGGTGTCGTCCTTGACCGTGTCTTCTTTCTGCAATTATCTGGGGAAGCTATTTCATTAGAAGATATTCAGGATGCAGATCCTTATATGTATAGCAGCTGCAAGCAAATACTGGAGATGGATCCTGAGGCAGTTGATCAAGATGCCCTCGGACTGACTTTCTCAATTGAAATTGAGGAGCTAGGATCAAGGAAGCTTTTTGAGCTCTGCCCTAATGGGAAAAAAATTGCCGTAAATAGTAAAAATAGGAGGCAGTATGTGGATTCCCTTATTCAGTATCGTTTTGTCTGTTCTATTATCCAACAGGTTAAGCATTTTGCTCAAGGTTTTGCTGACATTATGAATAACGAAAGGCTCCAGATATGCTTTTTCCGAAGCTTAGACCTGGAAGATTTTGACTTGATGCTACATGGAAGTGAGGCTGCAATCTCTATGGAGGACTGGAAAGCACATACAAAATATTATCGCTACCGGGAAACTGATCCACAGATAACCTGGTTTTGGAAGGTATGTTGGTCTAACGATTATTACAATTACTATTATCACTACTTCCTACTATTATTCTTATCTTTTATTGATGTCCTTGTCGGACCTCGTGTAGATGAATGAAGTGCTACTTTCCAATGTTGAACTTTTTGCTTCCAGCTTTATGCTTTCTTAACTTTACTTTGTCCTTTCCCCTTGTAAGAGGCAAGTATGCAAGTAGATTTCTTTTGGGATAGGTCTCGCAACTTAGAACTTCCAAAAATGTGCATTTTCTTTATCAAAACCATGGTTCACCTATTGCAATCACTCTAGCCCCAAATCCCAATGAATATTTGTTTACTGCTCCAATGTATTATACCTAAATGGCAGTATCTTTAGTCTATGCAGCATATATCACTACTGTACATTATATGTTTTCTTAACTTATCCTCGTGTATTTCATCATGTTAGTGGGATCATATATCCAGCTTGGCATCTTCTTTTGTATTGTTGTTGTGGACACTTTTTCCTTGTGATTTATCACTAGAAAATATAGTGGGTAAAATGGCTGTTATATTGAAATTTGAGACTAATATTTTGGCTTATATTATCTTCAAGTCATGTTTTTTTGTTACAAAATCTAAGTACCTACTAATTGATCAGAAGGAGGTCTCCATTATGCTTCCTCTATCATCCTTGTTTCATTATGAAAAAAGTACCATCTACTCTACTTCTGCTTGACCTAAAACCTTAAGCATTCAACTCTTTTCTTTTCTTCTTCTTCCTCATTTTTAGGGGTTTCTTTGGGGGGTTTGGGTTGTTGTTTTGTGTCTTTTTTTTTTTTTTTTTTTTTTTTGGGGGGGGGGGG
>CAVNYN010202108.1:77572-96279 GCA_963692815.1 Nyctanthes arbor-tristis
CCCCCCCCCCCCCCCCCCCCCCCCCCCCCCCCCCCCCCCCCCCCCCCCCCCCCCCCCCCCCCCCCCCCCCCCCCCCCCCCCCCCCCCCTTCAAATTATTTTTTGTTCTCAAAATTTTATATAATTTCCTAGTTGGATAGATCATTGTATAAAACTTAAGAAGAATTACACCTCAATTTATGCTTAGTTATCTGTGTACTTCATGAGATGATTGTTAAGGTATTGAGGTTAATGCTACTAGATCCCCTTAATTTGGGAAAGCCAATGTAATAATTGTTACAAATAGAGGTTATCCATGACTAAAATGACTCCACTTTTAATCTGGGTGCTATAGGTGTCGGAGGCAGAGTGCACGCCTCAAGGACTAATTGGTAAAATAAGAAATCGGAAATATAGCATGAAAGAGCTATAAGTGGTTGTATGTCATAACATCCTAAGTAGCTAGTAGGATATGAAGAGGGATGTTAACATCAACAGCTGATAACACGAGTCATTTAATGTCTCTACAAGCACGACGCCGCCAAGATTGATGTGGTATGAAGCTATGAGTTAGTTTTTCCATATCCTTGGTTAAGGAAACAATTCCCTCCATTACAATTCCTCTTGTGATTAGGCTTGGCAAATCCTCTGGTGTGTGCTCATTGCCTGTAGAAGAGGAGTCAAAACACCGGCTAGTTGAGGTTGGCTCGCCAGTTTCATGGCATGTTCGTGCTTGGCTCTGACTTGCACTTTCACGAACTAGTGGTTGCGTGCTGTGCTTCACAGGCCCAACTACTTTTCTATATTATATTTATATTTTACGATATTAAAAACTTGTAAATATATCATACACACACATAGATATATATAAATGTTAATTTTTGATAGTTGTTTGCTGCAAAAGGTTGAGGCTAGCAGCTCATCTGCTCGCGACCAATAGTTGCTCATTTAGTCGGGGGCTTGTCTTGGCTCGCTAAAAAACGAGCCCTTTTGCAAGATTCCTGGATCATAAGCCATTTTGCCGTTCCTACTTGTCACCCCTCCCCTTTGAAGAAATAATAATAGAAGAACGCATTGCAAACAAGTGGATTTAGGTAAGGCAACGAAAAATTAACTTGGAAAGACATGGTGGGTTGATCCGCAACCATTTTAATCAAGATAATAATTGGAAATGTGAAAGTGCACAACAGTAAAGTAATTAAAGATATCAGTAAAGTTTAGCGTGTTCGTTGCTGTAAATGCTTTAAAAAAAGGTGCTTCTGGATACTTTATAAGCAATATTCAAAAGGACGGGTAAGGATATTGAAGTGTTTTTTATTTTCTGAGGCAAGACCTGAGAAAATGTCAAAAAGTTATTAAAATGCAAAACAAGTGCATAATAAATCATAAACAATCTTTTATCATAATAGAACACTCAGAAGTGTCTATAACTTGAATAAAGATTCACAAAGGAACAAAAAAAATGCTACTTTAGAAACAAAGGTAGTAAGATTGTCCGAATTAATCAACGTTTTTAATGTTTTTTCAGACCTACACTACAACAAAGTCAGTTTGGAGAATTATGGAGTGCATACTTTACAAGCCTTTATGTGGTGCTATAAAGCATGCGTCTTACTACCTCCATTGTGGTCACTTCTTCTTTCCTCTTTATCAACACTTTGAGAAGCATCTTGTTTGCTTTACTTTGAGGCGGGCCTAAACAGGATGTCCAAAGACCATGTTTTATAAGTAGTGAAATCAACCAGCTCTAAATCTTGTTTGAAATGATGGTTTCTATACTTTTGCATGGCACATTATTTATAGGAGTACACGCTTCAAGAGGAGAATCTTTCACTTGATAACATGAGGAATTGGCCAATAGTATGATCAAACAGATCTCATCCTTTAGTGCAAATGCCATTTTGCAACTTTAAAAGGTAATATTCCTTAAGAAGGCATTCATACAACATAATTTAGCTTTGTATTATGTGGTTAGTAGGGGATAGAAAACGAGAAGGCAGTTGGTTGGAGTCATAAGAACAAATTACTTTTTGAGGAAGGGATATTAGTCTTAAGTGAGATAACAAGATGAGATTTTCATTTGGATCCTTCTAAGGAATATATTAGAAGGGCATAAAGAAGAAATCCTATCTAATAAGGAAGTCGATGACAAGCGTTAAAACAAAATTTACAATTATAAAAGGAAGTACGTAAAAGAGAAATTTAGGGAGATAAATTAAGGTATATTCATAAATCCAGAGGTTCTAACTACAATCAATGAACCCATTTAATACCTAAAGTAGGATACGTAAAGAGTTCTAATTAAAGAACCAAAAATCATTATAAAGTAACTAGAGAATCCTACCAAAACAATAGTTAAAGAGATAATAAATTTCTTCCATTAATTCCTTTTTTCGACTATAGTAGACTTTCCATTGCACCATTTCTTCCCAGTGGACTAGAAACCGAATGGTTATGCACAAAGTGGGTATAACTATGCATCCAACTCTTGAGATATTTGTCATCGGTGATCTAGGTGGCATTGACATGTGAGATCGGAAGAGCACACAAAATTTACATAAACTCCTATTTTGAAAAGCCACAAGTAGTACTGGGGTATGTTGTGGGCTCGAGGAGTGGGCGAGTAGTGTTATTATGACATGGAAAATGGCAATACCAAAGGCTTAGATGTGTTTTCATATGCTATAATCAAATTTGGATTAATATTTAAGAGTGATGGCAACTGAAGTAGATCTGCATTACTTTAATATTTCCATGCCCTTTAATGTTGATAACAGGGCCAAGTGCTTTAGCACAATGTTTTTAGAAAGTGTTTGTAGGAAACTACACGAACAAGTTAAATCATAACATAAACATTGACTTAAAATCCTAGGGCCTACATTGCGAATTGGCTACAAATTTATCATTTTTATCATGTAGGTCATTTTACATTGTATTTAATATGATCAAAAAGAGCTCCAACAAACACAGCACAACAATAATTATGAGACAAGGAAACAAGATCCAACGGTTATCAAGGATAACCATTTAACTATTTGTAACGGGCTACCACCAATTAGCTTATCTATAGAGCTTAGCGGCAAACTTGGCTATAATGTTTGAGGATGCGTAAATGTCTATCAAGATGCTTTTCCTTCATGGGGCAGGGCATAGCCTTAGGGATTTCAGAGGCACATCCCTAATCCCTTTTGAAAAAAAAAAATGTGAAAAAGGTAATAAAAATGCAAACTAAACTCATAACTTTTACGGGCTCCAAAATTTATACTATCTCACAAAGATAGTCCAATTTTTCTTTTCATTTGTCCAAAAATATAGACCACTTTCCTTCAAAAAAATATAGTTGAAAAATTAGTTTTCTTTTATACCCTTACTTAATGTGCATTGTAATCAATAAAATAGTATTATCTAAAGTGGAATATTTAATAAATGAAATAGCATATTAGGGAAATGATATTAAATTTTATGTTTCCAAAACTATTACTACACTATTCTTAATATTTGTGAAAATTAGAATAAGGCTTGTTTAATTCTCATTATGAGAGTCAAATTATAATGGGAAATTATAATGAGTTGAAATGGGTGGTGGAGATTTAATTGAAATTTAAAATGTGTAGTGATAGTTGAGCTGTTAAATCAATGGTAGGTGAAATTATAATAGGAAAAATAATGAGTATCAAACAAGCTCCGAGACTATTTTTGTGGGATGGAGGTAGTAATAAAAGTGTGTAATTTTAGTTGGTAGAGCAGTAGGCTATTCATACGAAAAAGATGTTACTAAATGTTAACTCGGATAGAGTCTAATAGCTCGGTGTTACAAAAAACTCACCTAAGTGACGCCTATGCTTGAAGCTTCCTTCATGCATTGCTTGCGTTTTATCTTGCATTTATCGCGCTTTTCATCACAAATTAGTGCGGTTAGGCTCGCTAGGCCCTGGGCTTGGCCTCAGCGCTCTTTCATGCCTTATACCTTTTAGAAACACTGCGTGCCCAATAGCTTGATGCTCAAATTTTTGAACTAGTTGCATATGCCTCATCAAATTGAGCACTTTGTTGACTACTATTAAAGTTTCTACATTACTTCCTTCTTGAGAACCCATATTTTCTTTTTCTTTTTTCTTTTCCTCCGAGAAACTTTTGGCCCATAAATTTATCATCACCAGCTACAAGGAATTTTATTCACTGCAGGCATAAAAAAAACATATTGGTGTTTGTTGTGTCATTCCCTCTTCACTATTGTCTTTTTTTTCAAAATCTTACTGATGGTTCCTGCCGCAAAAAAAGCGGTATTACTAGTAATATTTATAACCTAGAAAGTAGAGTACCACAATCGCCATTGTCCCTTGTCCAAAACTTACCTACACCATTTTCTTCTATTTTTCTCACAAGTGTATAACATTCTAACAACAATAATTGCAAATCTATTCTATATTTACTTATTTTCTTTCATTAAATTCTTTAGATTTTTTTCCTCATCTTGTCTCTCTAACACCCCCCCGGCTCCCAAAACTCTCTTAATTTCCACATTAAGGAAGCTTGTTTCTTTTTGGGAAAAATTTATGTCCCTTAAAGGATGTTTTAGCTCTTTATTGACTTATTTTAATTACTCATTTTAATTACTTTGAGGCTTACGCCTAAATGTCTCAAGGCCGCCTCACTTCATATATGAAAGACACCTCAGTATTTATTTTCTGCCTTTTTGAACACGCCTGATCCTGATGTGTCTTGAAAAATAGTATTTGTTGTAGTCAACGATGGGCTATTTAAAAATGAAGTTAATTAAAATTTTTATATACTGTGAGCGTGTGCTAAAAGTAAAGAAGTTTGAAGAATTAAGAAGTCCAAGGTTTAAGGTTTAAAAAAAAAAAAAAGCCTTAAAATCCTTGCCTTGCTACTCGTCTCGCTGTGAGGTGGGCCTTAAGGTGGGTTCAATTGGATTTTCCTTGATCTCAATTACCCAAATTGTCCCAACTAAACTACCAAGCAAATTATCTAAGCTACTGTTAGAGATCTTAGTTTGTACTTAAATGTTAACAATGAATGATCTATAATGGAAGAAAAAATTCATTTGTACATAAGCTGTTGATAAGTATGAGATAGTTGAATAGAAAACCAAAAGGTGATTTCAGTATCCAAATAGAAGCAGGTGAGGAGTTGAGCCTACGTCCGATGAACTTCCGATCTGTTTGGTTATGTAGTAATGGGATCATCAGAAAGATGAAATCAGCTGTAAAAGTTCATTAGTAGGAAATGTAGATATCAAGGATCATCGGATCCTACATATGTAAATCCACATGTTAGAATTGAATCAGGATGAGGACTAGAAAACCATTCGAACACACAAGTATATTCTGTTTGAGATAGGTGTTTATGTTTGATATATTATTCGATAAGATTCTTAAGTGTTAACAGACACCTAGCCTAACTTCTAGATTATGAGAATAAAAGAGAACATTGAAATATAGTATGGCTGTTTTGTGTCCCTCTTCTGGAGCATCTAGAGCCCTCAAGCTGGGCAGACTGTCTAGACTTGTACGTGCTTGTACTGGAAACCAGGAAATTTGTTGGAGGGGGAGGAAGGATAAAATAACTCCAGTTGTTGTTGTGGTGTGACTTGACAGATATTTAGTAATACTGCAACCTTTGTGGTCATTTACAGCATTAGATATGGATATACATGTGTATGTCTGTTTTGTTTTTGTAGGTTTATGTAGTTCACCAAATCCCAACTACTATTACATATATTGGTGGAAAAGTAATTTGTCATTGATATTTGTGGGCACTAGTTATTGGCTTTTTTGAAGACTAGTTATTAGCTCATTCTTTTTAATTTAACTAGTTGGTATCCTTCTAAAGTAACTGAAATTTACCTTACAGATTGTAGAGCGGATGTCAACAGAGCAGAAAAGGGTTCTTCTCTTCTTCTGGACCTCAATCAAGTATCTTCCTGTTGAAGGCTTTCGCAGGCTAGCTTCTCGGCTTTACCTCTATAAGTCATCAGAGTCATTTAATCGCCTTCCATCTTCTCACACATGCTTCTTCAGGTTATGTATCCCAGCCTATCCGTCTATGTCCATCATGCGAAATCGGCTTCACGTCATTACTCAGGAGCATGTAGGTAGCAGCTTTGGTACGTGGTGACTGTTGACAAATCAACCTCAATTTTGGACAGTGCCTTTCTGTTGCACATAGGAATATGGGTTCAGGCTGTTATGTATATAATACCAGATACCTAATATGTTTTGGAGCTGGAAGGTGTAGTTAAGGTGTTGCCACCATGCTGTCTCTAATTAAGATTGTAATTGTAATTCTAGCTCCCTTGCCAAACGTTAATATAGATGTAACTTAATTGATAATAAATTTAGGATTTTGGGATTTATCTTCCTTTTTGGTTTTACTTTCTTTGAATATGATATGCTGACCACTCCCCCATGCTATTTTTTTGTTCAGGACCTTTTAGTTATGTTATTTATTATTCCTTCTTCCATTTCTTTCCTTCTTCCCTTTTACGTGTTTTTATATGGATGAGATGTATTTGGATTTGTTTCCTTCTTCCCTCGTATTTACATAATTATATGGTGATATGATGAGATGTATTTATAGAATACTTGCAGAAATGGCTGTTATTTGTTTCCTTCTTCCCTTGTATTATTTTACTTGTATTTATATGATACGACGAGATGTATTTGGATATCTTTCTTCTTCCTTTTTACTTCTGTTTATATGATATATATATATATATATATGTGTGTGTGTGTGTGTGTGTGTGTGTGTGTGTGTGTGTGTGTGATGCGATGTATTTGGAGAAGAAATGGCTGTTATTGCATAATTAGGAGTCTATTTGCAAGGGCATGTAATCAATATGAGACAGGTTTCTTATGATTCTTGATGGTGGTATTTGTTCAGAAGTCTGGATTGTCTCTGAAAGAATTGCCTGGTTTGGATCATAAATTGAACGGTATATTTCTTGAACTTTGTTTAAAGTTCTCTAATCTTGTAGTATGTTGTTGCTAAGTAATTATGTGCAGGCACGTCAATTTGGCGTGTCCGGCCATCTCTTTGGTTCATATTTTCTTATGTTTACGGTGATTTGCTTCCCACAAGCATCTGTCACGTAAGCAAGACACAGAAATCCACCATTTACTGAAATTATTTGTACTATGATACTGAAAATACTTTACTCAAATCCTAGGATTTCCATGAGAAAACCTGACACACCGAGGTTGGTAAAGCAGATTTCCTAATGCATCACAATATTATGATACTTGGACTCAAGGTAATATTATCTCTGCTTTAATATCCCAATACAAAATACTAAAATTTTAACTCATAAGAAACAGCAGAAACTAGAATATGAACTTAATCAACCAACTTGGACATGCTAGATAAAAGAACTCCAACACCGCAACACCATCTCCAGTACCCACTTGTACGATTGATTGTACCTCCTTACTCCACTTTCGACTCTGGTGCGGCAGCTTCTGCAGGTTTTTCCTCCTCTGCCGGAGCAGGTGGAGCTGCTGGTTCATCGGTGCCTTTGGGGGCCTCTTCTTTAGACTCTTCAACGTGGGCCTCTTTTGGAGCTTCTGCTTCTGTTTTTACTTCCACAGGTTCTTTGTTCTCAGCTTCTGGTACTGGTTCTTGTACAGGCGCCTTGGTCTCTGCTTCAGGAACGGCTTTTTCCTCTGCTAATGGTGCTGCCAACTCTTCTTTGGTACCTTCCTTTTGTTCCTCGGCGGCTGGAGGTGCTGCAACCTCTTCTTTTGTTGGTTCCTTTTGTTCCTCTGCTACCACCTCAGGGGCCAGAGGTGCTGCCACCTCTTCTGTCTTTTGTTCCTCAGTTGCCACCTCCGGGGCTGGTGGCTGAGCCACTTCCTTTTGCTCCTTGGCCACCTCCTCAGGCACTGGGGATGCAGCTACCTCTTCCTTTTGTTCCTTGGCTGCCACCTCAGGGACCGGAGGTGCAGCCACCTCTTCTTTGGGAGCCTCAATAACTGTCTTCACTTCCTCAGTTTTAACAGTCTCTGCCACTGATGTTGTAGCCGTCACAACCTATTGAAAGCAGAAAATTTTCATCTTCAGAGCACAGAAGTCCTTATCAACACAATCACCATCTTTGTATCACTTTTATTAGCATTACTCTCCCTTGTAACATTAAAGTCGACTTCCATATAAATGCGTCTACCAGAAAGGCACATGCCTAAAATATATTACCTTTGATCTATAAATAAAGCAACCCAGTTTTGATCATTTATCAAATATCAATACTGATCAACTAATGAAAATCAGATGAATTATCACTAAGAACTTATGATCTCAGAATCTGATAAAATACTAAATGCATACAAACAAGAAATTTCAAGAAAAAACTATGTACCTCAGCTGCTGCCATTGGTGTTCTGAAGGGATATAGTATCAGAACTCAGAGAAGATTCACAGAGCAGAAAAGAAGAGGTTACTTGCTTGTGAATGTGATGGTGAGATCACTAACATTTGATGGCTATTTATAGGAGTGTAAATTCACTCATTCTTGAATTAAATAATGTGATTATTTTTTTTAAACAAAAAAAAAAATTCCTAACAAATTGACATCTGACATAAGTTATTGTACAGGCCATTAGGCCATGTTTTTGTCTAGTTGTAAATGTTTTTACTTTACAGGAAAAAAGAACCGAAGGATGAGATTTTGATTTCTTTGAGGATTATTTATTATTTTAATTGGTATTCAATGGAGAAATCCCACATGGTGGAGTCCATTTTGCATGTAGTTATCATATCTTTTCTTGAATGGCTTATTTGTGTGTTTTATGCAGTGTAGGGCACGTAGGTGACTCACTCCCATCATTCTATCATGTTAGTTCACTCCCGTACGTTTACTCTTCTTTCAACAATTGCTTCTTTTGAAGTATTAATCGTTCACGCTTTTCATCGACTCTGATCCACACAGTTAAATCTAACCAATGAATTTCATAAAAGGACCAAGTAAACTAGTGATTGATCAGTTTGAATGTAACCTGCGAAGAAAGTCAAGAAAGGTCATACGTTAAGGGGAGAGAGAATGACTTTGTTACATTTTCTTTTTATAAAGAGCTTGTCAACTTTAAGATTATTTGAAATGCAAAATAAAGGGTTTTGAAGAAGAAAAAAACGTATGGAATTCTCTCAATTATAAACACAGTGTTACTATCGTTGCTGGCAAAGCCGTGCATTTTACGGATTTGGTTCATCTTTTGGGTAATTATTGAATAAGCGCTGTCTTTTCACTAGCATACATCATGATTGATGTGTTACAATTTTTCGTGCCCCATCGTTTTTTATTGGAGAAAGAATTGTATATTTTTTTCTTCTATAATAATTTTCTAACACCTATATTGATACAGGTTAAGACGTCCCAATTTCTTATTTGGATTTGGTTGTATGTATACACACTGTGTGCCTGCATATATGGAATTATTACATGGGAATTTGAATGCCATAAAAAACACAGGTGTTAGAAAATGTACAACTTCTGCTAATATTTTACAACCTTTATTAATTCAGTAATTAGACTTTTATTCTATATCTTTACTTGTTTAACTGATATAATCTGCTTTGTCTTTGAAGATTCTAGCAGAAATTTGTCGACTAATTTTCTCTACGTGGCTATCAGTTTAATGGAAGTTTCGTCAAAAGCCAGTAGCGTAATATTTTTTAATGTATGAATTGTACACAATACATATCACAATCAAGTGAAAATTCTTTCATTTTTGTTGATGTTTTTCGAGTATTGTGTAGTTCATCTTGTTACATAGAGAACTTCTTAACCCTAGTCGAACCAAAGTACATTATTATTACTAGAAAATGAGTAATGGGGTCAAAATCATAATGTTTTGCCATTTGAAAACTAGGAATATATCCAATCAATGAATATGGACATGATTGTGATGAGCCAAAAGGCAACCAACCAGGCCACGGGGGTGACACGGTGGGACCCAGTTGCCAACTAAGGGCGCGTTGCGTCCCACATCGTCGCACTATATTTCTCCGCATTTAAGTATTGTTGTGTTAAACTATGTTGCTGTATTAAAAAAAAGTTCAATTAATATTAATGTGAAATTAAATTTGAAAAATATTTTTCTAATAACCCTTTTAACTACGTTTTGACGAAGAAAATGACTTATAATTTGTAATGGACCGGCCAAAAAAAAATTACTGTGGCGAAACTAGTGGCTATGCTCGAAAATATTTGGGGGGCAATCAGCATCCGAGAAAATGGATCCATGTGGGGTCCATTGTGAAGAAGCTTTCCAAATGGGACAGCAATGACAAGGGACCCACTTGTATAATCCACGTTGGATCAAACTCATCAACGCTGAGTTCCTCAATGTCTCCCCCCACTGCTTTTGCTTCCACATCATTCTCAATGCAGAGAATTTCAACGCCATAATTTCAGATCCAAGGAAGATGTATATTGATATACATCTTGTAATACTCCCTCCATGTCTATTATTCCATTTTTATTCGTTTAGAAAAAGATAGTCTACTTACAATAAATCGAACCTGCTAAATCTATATGTCAGTTATTGATTTCGCTACAAAAATGGAGTATATACTCCTGAAATACCAACATGTTACACTTCTATTCTTAATTTTAACACAGCAAGAATATTAATTCATATCAGATTGTGCTAGTTTAAATCAATTGATCATGCTAATGAAATAGATCAAGTTCTGAGTTCCGAGCCCGACCTCGAATCAGGAGCAACTAACTCACCTTGGCGGCTTCTTATCGAAGGTTTGGCTCAGAAATGGACACAGTTAATTATATCTCACCAAGTCATGATATAATTCATTCTTATCTTTTGATTTACATAGATGTAGGATGAAGAAGCATTATGCGGTTCTTTTGAGGGGTGCTATCTATACATATAACGCGTATAAAATTTGAGCACACGTTAACAAAATTGTCATTTCAAAAAGGATGAAGTCAGAGATATTTAAGTAAATATGCGAGAGTTTGTGTGTACATTTTATACGTATAAATAGCATTTCTCGGTTATTACGGTGAAATCAAATACTTCTATAAATAGGAAGAAAGCATGAAGATCCATGCTGCTGGTTTAGGTGTGTATATTCTCTGTAAAGATAAAAAAGAGGAGTTTGATTAGACAAATGGCCGGTGGAGAGTCCCCACCAAAAATCACAGCCCATCAGTTTTCCTGCTGTTAACCGTGCCCTCGACAAATAAGAGCATGCCACGTGCATGTCTAAATATCGGATCATTCATTTTTAAGGATTTTTGCATTTGGCAGTATGTAACGGATGATCAATTTGGTGAATCATTTAAGGTTTGATTTTGTGAATGGAATTATTTATTAAGTGTCTGAATTTGTGGTCTGATAGGATAGATTGGACCCGTCCCACATTCCTTTTCACAAGTGGAAAGAACTTCTAGTACAAAATTCGGTATTTGAGGGCTGATTAAATTCGAATTAGTTAATTAGATGGTATTGAAGAAAACTATTTCTTAATAGCATGATGATGATGATGATGATGATGGTTTGGTTATACAGGACAAGCATCGTGGATAAAGCATTAGACTTGTCGACCACAAGTATTGAATGAATCCCCTGGCTTTTGAAATTTGAATTGATCGATCTAACAAAGCACGCATATATATATGTAAAAATAAAGGCAAGCAGTTTGGTGAGAGGAATTTGCATTGCTTGAGCCATTTTTTACTGTGCCTGATTTTCTGCATGATTTGTCCAAATGCTTTTAGTAATTTGAGGCAGCAACGCTTTAGTCCAAGGTTGTCCCACTTCCATTCGACACGCTTTTCTTCAGAAATTCGAGTACTCCCTCTTTCGTGGTTTCTTTAGGAAGTTGGTCCACATTTGAAGGGTTGTCTATAAATTTAGTATTTCCAAAATGAAACTTCGGATGCACTCCATTCTTTGCCAAAAGAAGTCGAGGGCACACATAAACCACGATGAATGAACTGAAATTTAAATAATATGTTAAGACAAGCACTCTCATTAAACCCAAATACTGTTATATCATTTGGGAAAATTCCGTCATTACATATTCGAGTGGGGAAACTAAAAGAACGAAACATTTGCAAAAAGCTAGCCACCAAAACCTTGGATAATGCCTTAAACTAAAAATCAACTTGAGAAAAAGTACAGGTTATACGCCCAGAAAGCCGAAGTTCACTCATTTTTGAGCTAGCTTGTGAAATCCATGATGAACCAGGGCACAGGCCCTGGAGAAGGTACAAATTACACGCGGGTAACTACAGTTCCTCAAGTAATGAGTTCTTTCAGCACAGCTTCCGCCCTCTGCTCGAATTTTGGCAAGGCCCATTCATGCTGAACAATGTCCAGACTGTCTTTCTCTGCGCCCAAACTCTGATCGGAATAGTGAAATAATGATAAAATTAAGACACGGTAAAGATGACCAGATTCATGTATATATACTGAATTTCTTCAATAACATAATGAAAGAGAATCTATCTTTGTAGCCAAGCGTGCCCGCTTGTGTATAATTTTACTTCAAAGTGCATCAAAATTGCATAAATCAACAAACTATAAATCTTATTTCCAAGTTTCAACAATAATCAAGAGTAAAGATACAATAATATACTGAAAGTTCTCGGGTGTCCAGTATGAGAATCAAAGAATCTGCCACTTGACTGTTGACTACCAATCTAGCAACCAACACCCATTTTAAAAGTTCACACAAAAATAGACAACCAAAATAGTGAAAAGATTCTATAGTTATCAAACAATAAGGTCTCTAATACCAAAAGGCTGCAGAGTAATGTCAAGAGACGTGCAATCAGGAACTTTAAAATCTCAGCATAGGCTATAGGAAATGTTCTAAATTTCTAAGATTCTCTAATGGACATTAAATGCCCCCTCCCCCCCCCCCAAAACCCAAAAAAACACACAAATTCTAACTTCTTGCAGATAAACCAGAAAAAAAGGTTTCAGAAGAAAGCAACTAATGGGGAAAATAGCATATGATATCAATGAGCAGTAAGATAACTAAAAAAAAATGCCATCAGACATACCCGTGATGGATCGAATCCAAACCCACTCATTTGCATCATGCGTTGTGTGTCATCAGTTGCTGTATCAAACAGACATCTTCATGTTCTATAATATATTCAATGTACTAACACAAGCATTGGGATCAGTAATTGTCCAGGTCATACAAGAGAGCTAAAAATTCTCTCTTGCTCTCGTGGGTGCAGCTTATGCTGCTCCCATGCCCATGTGGCATTGCCACATGGGTTAAAAAATTGGCCATTTTTAACCCATGCGGCATGCCACATGTTGTATGAGGCAGCTTATGCAAGACAAATTTTTGTTTGTGTTTGTGTGTGTGTGTGAGAGAGAGAGAGAGAGAGAGAGAGCAATCATATTACAGAAGATGTAGAAATTTAAGAGGTACCCACCATTTTCTTCTCCCAGAATAAGACTGAATAGACCTCTCAGCCCGAATAAATTGAGGAAATACCTAAACAACAATAATTGTTGATCACCGTGCGCATTCCAGCATTATTATATGTAAGAACCCTACATAAAGGCAATAATTTTTGCTAATGAGTTAGAAACTTACCATGACCGACTGCTAACATAGCTGACGTCAACAGTACTCAAATCAATACCATTTTGTAACATTGACCTGAACCTCTGAGTAAGTGGAAATGGTATCTTAGCTGGAAAAGATAATGCAGAGTTAACAAGTTCGTTTCGGTATCGATATTAGAAAGAAAACACACTAGGAGTTAGGACAAAGAGCGAAACATGAATTTGAGGAATTCAAAGCAAAAACTTAAACTAAAAAATATAAATAAAATAGAGAGCAAAAAACCACCGAGTTAACTTGAAAAGTTCGTTTATGACAAGATACATTGTCCAGTAACTTCAGTTAGAAATACAGCATGCTGATTTAGTAGAAACTTCTGAAATATCATAATGACAATAAGAACAGGGATATAACAGAAAATAACACAGACCTGCCACAAATCCAGAGAAGAAAAAGTTAACCCATGCAAATGTAAGTGTCTGCTCAACAAAAAGGTAAACACATTAAGAACATCATATCTTTCTTAGTGATGCCAACTATATCAAGATATTAGAGTATGCAACAGAAGGACCTGTGGTATGATCATTGAAAGATTCTTTTTCATCATATCCATGGCCATATTTGGATCAGAGAACATTTGTGCCTGCGCATTTTGCGCCAGGCCCTGGGGCACATATAGTAATCCATTCTCCTGCAATGTCACATCAAAAGTAACGCTTATAAATTACTGTGCTACTGTAGAAAAATCTCAGGTTTCCAACAGTTAACATTTTGAAACACACAAGGGGATACCAGAAAGTGGATACTATGGTGAATGCCAACACAAATGGACCTGCAACCTCATGGGTACAACAAATGGGGGAGAGTGTATCCATCATTTAATTGAACCTTCATAGGGCATATTTAAGATTTTCAGCAAGTAGGGGGTTCTCAAATTAACGGTAGATTTGGATTTACTCCACACACCTAATGCAATGCTCCTCCATGGAACTATGGAAGTCTCCTCTACAAACAGTTAAAAACTATCATATACCTATTTCTGGGAAATTGATGATTTTTACTTGAGTGAAAAGACAACCTTAGTTATCTTATCTGAAATGCACTGCGTTATTATGTGGTTAAAGTGGTCCAAAGCCACTAAAACCCACATTTTGCGCACAACAGATGTTCATGGATGTCACATCTAACTTGCCAAGACTTAAAGCTAATAGCTGGAGAAACTCCAATATGTGGTTCTCTTTAGGTGAAGACAAATTGTTTGGTCCGATCTTACAAAAACAAAGGGAAAATGGAGGATGAAATGTTATTTGCTAAACTCCGAAATGAAGCCCTGATACTGATGGCTTGGCGACAAAATGGACTTTCAAGTTTCAATTACCATTCTTGATGCATTGAACAAGGTCTGACTTCTCTCCTCTCCTGAATCCATCATTCTATCAATGCAATCAAGTCTCTCTCTGAGTGCTAAGCTGAGGAAATGTAATAACTATACAATCCCGCTCTAGAGCTAACTATTGGCATACTAATCATGCCTAATGACAAATGCACCAATAGGAGGATTTTCTCATCGGTCCACGTAAGAGGTGGGTCCTGCAGTTCGCTTTGCAAGGAACCGGCGGTTAACTTTAAATCTTTTTCAATAACTAGAAACCTGTTTCCCTACCCTGATATGACTGGGATTCGGGAGTGACAAAATTTGATCAGATACTTAAGAAAATATTGCAATCAAAGTCGTAAACTAAAATATTTTAGTTCAAACACAGTGGTAATCTACAATTTGAAGTCGAGTATGATTTTCCATTTTCCTTAGTTTCTTGAATCTCGCCTGTTAGTTTTCTCCCCCGACAAACTCTTAAAACATGTTTTGCTCAAATTCAATCACTTTACAAGATATATGCCTGTCCAGTTTTCATGCAGTGTTAATTGTTAACTATAATCCTTAACATAGGAATGCACCAGGAAGGGTGACAAATGGAAACTTGTGCAGTTGACTGAATCAATTAGGAACAAGGTTTACTTCTAATGCAGCTTTACTCTACTCAATAAGGCTTCATTCAAACAAGCCCATTTTAATCACCACATAGTCCATAGCCTTTTTTCTGTAATTTTTGAAATGGTTTTAGCCTTTAATTTCTTACCTATTTCAGTTTAGGGTAAACGACAGACAAAGATGCTATCGACAGACAAAGATGCTATCAGTAGCAACTGGAACGCAGTTTGTCTCTGAGATAATTTTCACTCCCAATGTCAGTCACCTAAACTAAGATTCTATTCATTCATTTCTTAACTAAATGCAACATGATCCCACAAGACACATTTAAGTATTTCCCTGTCAATTATTATATACTACTATTCCAATCGTGAAACACTGACGTCCATCAGAAGCAACTAGTTTCAATCTTTAATCAGAATTAGCTACAAACATTAACAAAAAGAAAAAGGGACTGAAGCAAACAAATCCTAACCTCATTGTTATAGTAAAGCTTACGAGAACGGAATGATTTGGCTGGAATCAAATTCGCGGCAGCCCTCAGATTCCTTGCCCTAATAATCAGTTGCCTGACAACCAAAAAAAGAAAAGGGAAAAAAAAAAGGAAAGAAAAGAATCATAAGTAACTTACAAGGGCCTAGCAACTGATAAATTAAAATGAACAAACTAATATACCCTTCTTTAACCATTTTGGGATCGGGAACTTGATTGGAGCGCATGAGCTTGGATACGAAATAGCGGAGGACTCCGATAAGCACCATAACCACTGATAGCGGTATTAACACCCAGTCTCTGATAGCCGTATCTAATACCAAATCTTCCGCCATTTTTTTTCGATTGAATTATGATTTGATCCGATCGAAAAACACCTCCTAACTTCTTCCGAAGCTCAGATTGACGTACAGATGACTACTGAAGAAGTATTCGGGCTTTGAGAATATCGAACGACGTCGTCGTATATCTTCCAATTCATGGCCCAATATTATATATAGGCCCAAAAGAAGGGCCCTTCGGCCCATTGAACATATCCGGATCTTTCTTCAGTTTTCTAAGGCCTTGTTTGATCCTCTTTAAATTTTCTCTTTATAAATTCACCTGCCATGATTTGACTGTTGATTTGACAACTACTCAACAATCACCATACATTTCAAATTTTAATTAAATCTCATCCACTCATTTCAACTCTTTTTAAATTCACTTTATAAATTAAAACTTTAAAGAGCTTCAAACAAGCCCTAAATACTAGTAGTTATATATATTCCAAATTCCCACCACCCCCCCCGGGCGGGGGGCGCTATTATATTCGTTTGACGATGAGTTTGTTTGACAGTAAAGAGAGCGGTAATGAGGAAAAACTGTTGATTTTGAAGAGGAATTAGAAGTACCCTCCGCTCTCATAAAAATAATCTTAGTTTCATTTTTTATTTATCTCAAATTATAATTCAATTTTATTACTTAATCTTTAAATTTTCTTAATTGTCTTTATTTAATGTGCATTGACATCAATACATAAAAACTAATAAAGTTGAATAACAATTAAATGAATGAGCATATTCAAAAAAATACTCATAAATTCCACTTTTTCAAAAGCATTAATTAAACTTTCTTAATCAATGTGAAAATTGACATGAGACTAGTTTCATAAAACAAATGGAGTAATAATTGTTGAATTAAGGTGAAAAACTAAATACAGTTGAAGAAAGATGAAAAAAAAAGTAGAAAAACGAAATGATAGAACCATGTACTTTCACATGCATATAGAGGGATGAAAAAGAGTCCTTCTAACAAAAGGACGTTCTCCCACACCCAGAGAGAACGTCCTGATGTGGCGCCCGGCTGGCAGTAACGTTGGCCACCCACCTCCAATTTTAACAATTATGACTAAGATAATTGACGGACCCACCTTTTGAAATTTAAAACAAAAAACCAACCCACCCCATCCATAAACCCGATCCCCAATTTTTGCCTCCATTCGCCCAAAAAATTCATTCTAGGGTTTAAAATGGACATAAAGAATCCCACACGATTTTCTGTAGATTCAAAGATTCGAAGGTTCTCTAGTTCTACTTGACTTGCGACAAGCCTACCATATCAAGTTCTTGCTGCGGATTCAAAGATTCAAAGGGTATATGGTTCGAGGAGATTTGAGTGGAGTTTGCTATCACCGGTTCGATCTGGGCATAATCAGTGCGAATTGCCCCCTTTGAGTTATCCCGCGAGCGTCAGTTGTGTGATGCTAGTTGGCCGGCGAGCACATTCTGTTGGCTGGTGCGACTTTGTCGGGTGGTTCTCTACATAATTTTTGTTTCTAGCAATCATTGGTTGTATGATAGCTTACATGGTTGTTGGTTCTCAGTTACTTATATAGAACTATATATCTGTATATTAGCAAAGCAAGAGCAATTGGTTCGATCCTCTAGGAAGAATCTACCACAGCAGTCTTTTATTTAGAGAGCATACATATTTAGTAAGAATACTTAGCTCTTGGAACTGAGTTTTCGTTGTTAGATTAGAATGTGAAATGGATTATATGCATACAAATGAATTGTGGCCAGTTAAATTCTTAACTACACTGGTTTTGATGATTGTATGAAAACTGAATAAGATTATTGTTTGCATTGAGTGGAGTGAATATTGATACATTAGTTTTTTTATTATATTCCACCATATAATGTTGAGTGAATATTATATATCCCCATGTCTAGTTTTCTTATTTTCAATAGAAACACAAGAATTGTATGTTGGACCAAAGAAAAAGAATCAATACAAGGGCTTAGAACATTCAATATCAACCATAGCTGCCTTATGCTGGAAACAGCCATAATGCCTTTTTTCATTTCAAGCATGCACATATAATTATAGAATTATTATAGGGTGAGTAATATCAGGATTAGAAATTTATGTTTCAATATAGATTAGAAATTTATATTTCAATATATATATATATATATATATTAATACTTGTGGTTTTGTTATCCTTATATATGTGTTAATCTATAAGTTGCATGGTCTCATAGGGATGTACATTTATAACGCAGTGACGTTGGGAACTACTTATGGAGTGCGTCAAAGTTGCCCAAGTCCCGACCATTTGATGTGGGATTGTTTGTATTTAAGCATGTGTGAGTTTGGGATCCGGCATGTGATGTTTCTGGAAGTTTTGAAGG
>CAVNYN010202109.1:0-52149 GCA_963692815.1 Nyctanthes arbor-tristis
GGGATTTTTTCAAATGGTTAATCATGGTGTCCCAGCGAGTGTGATGGATACCATATTAGATGCCACACGGAGATTTCATGAACAGCCAAAGGAGTTGAAGATGGAGTACTATTCGACCGATGTGATGCAAAAAGTGAAATTTTATACTATCTTGGGAAATTTGCGGAAGTCCAATGCCGCAAGTTGGAGGGATGCATTTTCTTGTACATTCACAGATGACATGCTGGACCCTGCAACCATACCACCAGTTTGCAGGTACAATTATTTTATTGATTGTTATTTAATTTGCATCTGTAGATTATTTTTTCTCTGAAACATCTGAATCTTTGCAGAAATGAAATCACTACGTACTTGAAGTGCATGGTTGAATTGAGAGAAATGTTGTCTGAATTACTCTCACAGGCTTTAGGATTATTAAGCCATGATGTCCTAGGACAGATTAAGTGCATGAAAAGTGAGAATTTATCGTGCCTCTATTATCCGCCATGTCCTGAGCCAGAGAAGACTTTTGGCACAGAGAAGCACGTTGATCCAACGATTCTGACCATATTGGTCCAGGACGGCTCCGGCGGTCTCCAGATTCATCATGATAATTATTGGGTCGATGTACCTCCCATTCAAGGACCTCTAATAGCAAACATTGGAAGTTATTTGCAGGTGTTATAGATATCAAAGTTCTTACAAAAAATTTGTTCTACATGTTTACTTTCCAATTAAGTTATTTTCTTTTATTTGATATTGAAAATTTTGGTGAACAGCTTATCAGCAACGATAAATTCAAGAGCGTAGAGCACAGAGTATTAGCTAGACATGTTGGAACTCGGGTCTCAACTGCGTGTTTCTTCTTCCCTGGCTCTAATCAAATCTTAAAGCCACATGGACCCCTAAAAGAGCTTCTATCTAAAGAAAATTTTCCTGTGTATAAGGAAGTATCTTATATTGAATTTATCAATTGTCATCAGAAAAAACTGAGCGAAGGTACCTCTACCCTTCTCCAGTATAAACTTTAGATGTCAAGATGTCAGGGTGAAATGAAATGTTGTACTATTTTCCAGTGAGTCGTTCATGAACTTATTCCTCTACTCTGTTTTTTGGCCTTTTCCCTTGGAAAATGGGTAACTTTTCTAAGATATTAGACATGGAATATCAAAACATTAGATTTATGTAGCAGAAAGAGCAGCAAGATCGGAAGAGCACACGTCTGACCAATCGAGTTGCTGCTAATTCTTGCACTGAACATGTTGAAGTCCACTGCTATTTTGTTACATTGGATTTGTTCTAATGGAAATCTTCATCAACTGCTTCATTTACTTTCTCCAAGCCACTCTTTATGGCCATTGATTAAAATGATGTGCACTCCTCAATCTAGATTTTTAATCTCATTGAATTTTGATCGATTGGCAACTTAACCTGTTCTAAACTGTGCAATATTATCGAGTTGGTGTAAGATTATTGAGGTAGTGGAACATGCAAATGTGTCGGGGACAAGATTTATCGTAATTTGTTGTCAGTGATATGTTTTGTCATGTGAAACCCCCTCAAGTGGCTGAAACATCTCAGCCTCTTCATCTTACTGAACTGATAGAATTGAATAGTCATCTAAGCAAGAGATACTGGAAATTTACACAACTGATTGATCAACTAAGCAAGTTGCAAATAATTAACAATACCGGTATTATAAAATAGCAATGTTCTTATCACGTTTGTTTATCTAAGAAGCGAAAATGATTAGTCAACTTTGCAAATGCGAAACTTTGTAATGAAATAGAGTAATCCCTCATTAGTCAATAATTAGCCAGCTGTTACTAATTAATGATCTGGTTATTATTATTGTACAAATAGCAACCTAGCGTGTTTGTTTACCAAGGATTTTTTTTTTTAAATTTCTTGTATCCCTGCACTTGATTTGAGGTTTTTGTATTTTTGATTTAAGTGGTAAGTCAAGAACCATTGTCCAAAACGAAGTAAATATGGGAAATGAAGCTGAATCTGATTGGGAGAAAGAAGTGGAGGAGTTTGAGAAAACAAAAGCTGGGGTTAAAGGACTTGTGGATTCCGGGGTTGCAAAAATCCCGAGATTCTTCATTAGTCCATCAGAGAAATCCAGTAATTATGTTGGGACTCATCTCCAAATCCCGGTGATAGACTTTCAAGGACTTGAAAGTAGTGTAACTCGAAGAAGACATATTATTGATGAGATTCGTAAAGCATCAGAAACATGGGGATTTTTCCAAGTTGTTAATCATGGAGTGCCAAAAAGTGTAATGGATAACATATTAGAAGGCACGAGAAGATTCCACGAGCAGCCAAAGCAGTTGAAGATGGAGTACTATTCGACAGATCAGAGGTGTCTAGTGAAATTTTATACCACGTTGAAACACTTGCGAAAATCCCAGAGCGCAAATTGGAGGGATGCATTGTCTTGTACATTTGCCGATGATATCCTCAACCCCGCTGCTATTCCATCAGTTTGCAGGTACAGATCAGGGAGATCTTGTTCATTCTACTGCTAATCTTATTGAAGTTGCAGACGAGTTTTATCCTTTTCTACTGACATGCCTACTTGCTTGAAATCCATCATTAGATCACTACATGTCCACTTTTCTTGCAATTCTGAAGAATGTGGTGAAACTAGGAAGCTTACAGTGGTAAATCCTTTAAAACCTCAAAGAACTTTTCCATCTTCTTGCAGAAATGAAATCACTGCGTACATGAAATGCATGATTGAATTAAGAGAAACACTATCAGAATTACTTTCGGAGGCTCTAGGACTGAGCAGCGATTTCCTAGGACGGATGCAATGCATGAAAAGCGAGTATTTGTCATGCCTATATTACCCACCCTGTCCTGAACCAGACAAGACATTCGGCACAGAGAAGCACACCGATCCCACAATTTTAACCTTATTGGTTCAGGATGACACCGGTGGCCTCCAAGTTTGCCATGATAATTATTGGGTTGATGTGGCTCCCATTCAAGGAGCTTTGATAGCAAATCTTGGAAACTTTATGAGATCGGAAGAGCGTCGTGTAGGTATCAGGTTATTCAATCAACATTCAACAAGTTCAATTTTCAGTTTGGATTCTCTGACTTGTTTATTTTCCTGAAATTTTTGGCAAACAGCTTATTAGCAATGACAAATTCCAGAGCGTGGAGCATAGAGTAGTGGCTAGATCAGTTGGAACTCGGGTGTCAACAGCATGTTTTTTCTATCCAAGTGCTGAAAATATGCTAAAGCTATATGGACCGATAAAAGAACTTCTATCAGAAGAAAATCCTCCCATTTACAAACAAGTATCTTATCTTGAATTTATCAGTTCTCTTCAAGAAAAACCAAGCGAAGGTAGCTCGACCCTTCTTCGCTTCAAAATTTAGATGTTGAGAACTATTCCAAGAGATTGAACAAATAGATACTCTATTTCTGTATTTTTCTTTCATGAGATTTCTTCTTCGCTAATCCTGTTATGGATGCTAGTACTCAATATGTTTACATGGTGAAATAAAAGGTTTGACATAGCTGAAATCTTAACTATAGCAGGTCAAACATTATTTCTTTTCTTTCCATACGCAAGAATCAGAATTCCTAACTACTAATTTTTATACACATTTTTTCCGAATAGAGTAAATTCTTTTGGAAATTTGAATAGAGAAAATTTCATGTGCGAAATATACTTACTTGATGGAAATGCGTTTCTTCGTTTAAATTTCAGGGGACAAGCGATGTCTCATTTTCATCGTAAAAACCAAATTGTTGTGATCTAGCGACATTATATTTTGATCTTCTTGGGGAAATTGATATGTTCAATATGATATCATGAGCAACAAATGCGTAATTTAATTGGTAAGTAAACATTTCATATTAAGTAAAGATACCGCGCATGACGTTAAGATGTGCTTTGCATGCCAGAAAAAGATTGGGTACATGCAGGGGGTGTTTTTAGACTTTCAGGGCCTAAGTAAGTTTTAAATTGAAATTTTATTGGGCCTAAAACTTATATATAAAGATTTAGTTGTAGAAAATATTAAAAAAACTAAAAGTATATTCGGTAATGTTCAAGTAAACACACCTCCTACCCCATGTGGCATGTATTGATGCATGTCTCGTGGATTTAAAATTTCAGCCTAAAACTTATATATAAAGATTTAGTTGTAGAAAATATTAAAAAAACTAAAAGTATATTCGGTAATGTTCAAGTAAACAGCACCTCCTACCCCATGTGACATGTATTGATGCACGCATCTTGGATTTGAAATACACGTGATGTGCATCAATACATGCCACATGGGGTAGGAGGTGCTGTAATAGCACCTCTGAAAAGTGCTTGAAGATTTTCATATAAATATAATAATAATCATGTGAATTGAACTTAACAATTAATTTTGTTCTCTTTCATCAACTAATAAATGTCACTACGTATCCTATTTTATACGTAAAATATAAATATTTAAATTTTAAATAATGATTTTTTAAATTATGGGGACTTTTTGTTAAGTCATAGTTGGAAGCCCTAAAAACCACTGTATTGAAGGCATATACTCATGGGAGATGACAACCACCCATGTAAAAAGTTGGGGCTACCATAGAAATGGATCATATTGCAAAGGTATAAACAAGAGGGAAAAAGAATAAGTTTTCTTTTATCTTCAACAAGTAGATGACTTTTTTTTCTTTTAACTGTTATTAATTTTTAAATAATAACTCAAATTTTTTGAGGAAATAATAATAATTCAAATTTTTGCAATTAAAACAAACGTTTTTAGATCGTATTGCATTGTCTAAAAAGAAAACAAAAAGAATCTATTTGGGAAATTTTTTTTCCTCATTACCTTTTTTGAATTAAAATTTTTCTTAATTACATCCTGTGTTAAGAAAAATCTGCACTTAACAACACGATTAATCTTAATAATCATATTAATCAAGAAGAAAACTAGATTGATAATTATGAATAGTGGATAGAGTGGAGGAATTTGCTCGAAATTTGAAGTTGGTAACTTCATTCTATGAAATTAAAGATGAGTAACTTAAATACAATCCCGCTAATAATTGAGTGACCCCTTAATAATAATGCATTTAAATAAGCTCGAGTCTTCCAACAAAACCCTGGTAAAACCCCCAATTCCAGGAAGCCATTTTCTTCTTCAGCCGCTGACAAAGCCCACAAAGGTAAACGCATAACAATGGAAGTTGAACCAGCAGTTATGGAAGAACAAAAAGGTGCAAGCATGGCCATGGAAGTAGAACCTACAGCTGTGGGAGAACCGAGGGGGATGAACAATACGGTGCTGTGTCAATTGACAGACCCGGAAGGATCCCCTGTGGGACCTCGTAAGCTGTACATTCCGCAGAGTGCTACGCCCAAGGAACTTAAGCAGATGGTCAATGAGTTTCTAAATAACGTAAGTACTTATATGCGAGTCGAATTTAAAAGAAATTATGAAGTTTGGTAATGAAGGTTTCTTTGGTTGGGAATTATTTGTTTGAAGCAAACTTCTCTCTTGGCTAGTTGATTTGTATTTTTTGAGAATTGAGAACATAAGTTTCTGAATTGTACGTTTCTTTTGGAAGAGAAAAACTCAAACGCGTGTTTATGAGCTTTGCATGATTATCAATATTTGAATTTGAATCAATTTTGGGGTTCTTTTGGGAAAATTGTTAGTTAATTCTGGGAATGAATTGTCAGTTGTGGAGAATTTTACAACATTACTGGCCAAAATTGACACTTTCGATACAAAAAGTCCTATTTTTTTTTTGCCCCTTTTTATTAGAGTGGCATTTTCCATATTCAATTTTGCTTCTTTTGTTTGAGAATTTTATAACGAGAATTTGATAATCCATTTTTTTTTTAAATTTTTAATCTTTTTTCTGAACATGGATTGATAGAGGCAAGAATCAGCAAAGTTTAGTCCGATGGAAAGAATAACCAATTTTCCAAGAAAACTTCAGAAAAAAATTATGTGGCTAGGTGTTCTAGGCTTCTAGCAACATTTGAGTTGTTTGTGTTAGTCTTCAAAAAAAAAAAAAAATCGTGTTTTAATTACGTCTTTTTATACTGTGGAATGGATAGCTGCACTTATTTCTGTGTTTATATAATGCTGATAGGCTTGATTGAACTAACGAATCTTTGATTGTTTTCAGGAGGAGCAATTGCATTATGCATTTTATATCGGTAACCAAGAGCTTGCAGTGCCGCTTGGTACATACTTGCGGGATAATAAAGGTGAAGATTCCAGCTATTTCTGTTTCATTTACTTATGAAATGGACTTAGTGTGGCATTGTACATGAAAAGAGTAACTAAGCTTCTCTGTGAATGTTTTTGCAGTGTCTGTGGAGGAGGCCTTGAAAATAGTTTGCCAGCCCCAAGCATTATTTCACATACGTCCAGTCACCCGCTGTTCTTCAACTATTACCGGTATCAAAATTTTTATTTTTATTTTTTCCCCTCTCTTTGCATTTGTTTATATCTCCTTAATGTTATATCAGTTTTCTTTTATTAGAGCTTGGCGTTATGTATTTATTATACTTTGGCTAGTTATGTATATCACGTGTTTTGCTAAGGTTAGTGGTTCAGCTAAACCTTGGTTGTTATGCATTTTATGAAGATATTAACTCTTCAAGTTCTTCAAGCTAGATGCAGTATATCTTTAATAGCCATGTGTGTGTAGTAGGAAATGCGTTAAAAAATAAAACAGAATCCAGTATTTATTGGGTTTCTAGAACTCTGGTGTGACTTAACAAAGATGGGAAGCAAGGTAGTCGCCAAGCAAACCAGTTAGAAGGAAGAAGTCTGATTCTGTAAGCTGGACCGTGAACCTATTTATTATAGAGATTGAATTGATGATTCATGGCAGAACGCAGGCAAGTGAGGGTGAATGCTGGAATTGGAATTAAACTTGTAACTTTCATTTTGTCTTTCCCTGTTTACATGTCAGTTTGACTCACTATTATTCATCTTCTTGTAGATAAGCCTATCACCTCTTCGGTGCAATCTAATATGATAAAATGTGCTTGGCTTTATGGTTCCCCTTGTATTAGCTGTACTGAACTTCAAAATAAGTATTCTAATGAAGTGTGGTAATTGCTTATTCTGACCTCTGCTATCTGTCTATGTAATCAAATATCAACATAAGACACAGTAAATGTTACCCCCCATAGATCATGAGGACTGATCGTATCCATAATTTTAGAGAATACTTGAAATTTGCACCTTGAGGGGAGTTGTGCTTTGTGAGATGAGTGGCATTGTGGAGGCTTGTTTCTTTAATGACTCAAATCTCAACTCAAGGAATAGCCCTCAGCCCTCTGTGACTGGTGCTCTCAATTCTTATCTTTCCAGGGATGCTTTGTTTCCTGCCTGTCTTGGATTGTTATTATTATTTTTTTTCATAGCCTTGATATTTTAAAGTAGTTAATGTGGCTTCAGACACAAGCTAAACTGAAAAGTAGGCGAACAAACTGGGAATTAGAAAATAGAATGTAATGGCCTCCTTTTTGATTGCCAACAAACTGTTATCAAACGTAACTTTGCTCGTCTTTGAATTATATTTTTTTGTTGGTTTCTGAAAATTTTGTGTTATATTTATTTTCTTTTAAAGGAAGCAAAATGTTAAGATATTCCCATGTCTACTTTTTAGTTTTAATTTTAGATTAGTGGCTGTATTCTATAATTACTGCTTTATTTTCATTGTTTGCTACTTCATTGATTAATTTTAAGCCTTCCCTTGCCATCAGGTATTTAACCATGTTAATATATTTTGTTGTGGACCTTTTAGGTGGTATGCGGCTCAATATAAATATAACATAGTGTTTTTATGTTCTTAGATTATTTATTAGTTCATATGAAGCTTGCTAGCTACAGCACCTCAACGCTATTCCTTGCTTCTTGGTGAAATGCATGTAAGAGTTTTGTTGGATACTGCTATCTGCCTTTTGCCTCAGAAACATACATGGCAAAATAACAAGAGTTATCAGGCTTTGTTCAGATATATTCTATACATAAACAGTTCTGGTCTGGTACGTTCACTGGTATTTATGACCTTCTATTATGGGTTTGTCATCACAGGTCATACCGAGGCTGTACTTTCAGTCGCCTTTAGTCCTGATGGACGACAGTTGGCAAGTGGATCAGGTGATACGACTGTTCGTTTGTGGGATCTAAATACTCAGACTCCATTATTCACGTGTACAGGTTAGGATCTATTTTCTTGTGTAGGAGTTATCAACTTGCATATTTGCCTTATTTTCTAGAAACCCAATCAAGCTGTAATCTGTAGCATCTGTTCTTGAGCTAAGTTCAGGCTAATAAGTAGACGTCCCAAATTCTCTATTTAATGTTTATTGGGATTCTTGAAAAATCTGCCATTATTTGTCATTAGTTTCAATTATGAGCTTGTACAGGTATAGGATGTTTGGTGATTAGGTTTCTGTTCTGTGAATTTAGTCAAGTTCAGATTCTATGTAGAGCTGTGATCTTATAACAGCAGTAGACCCCATTATTTTACTCGGAGATCGGAAGAGCACAGGGTTTGAGATTTTACCAATTTGCCACACCTTCAAATCAATGATTATTGCAAATACTAAACATGCTGTTTAGTGTTCTTGCCTCTATTTGCACACATTTAAGTCCTTTATCATTTCCTTTATTCCTAATTGCTTTGCTTCTTAGTGTCAGGAGTCTTCTCCAATCTTTCCTGTATTCTGGACTTTCAATTGCATCTATAAGTATAATCTGTAAGCTTTTTCAACAAACAAATCTGCTGCCAAAGTGATTTGCTTTTTCTTCCACAGTTGGAAGCCTCCAAATTACAGAGCTAGTGGCATTTGCACATGTTCACATGCACAAACATATTTTCCACACTCTATTGCTTCTGCCTTCAACTCGTCAAGCTGAACTTCATGTAGACTGATAATTCATCTCCTTATCACTTGTGCTTCTGCAGTTATTTGTGTCCTTTAATTTTTTCTTGGATCTACTGTGGCCATTATTTTCCTTTATTATTATTTGAAAAATGATAGACGTTCTTCGTGGTGGAGTAATTCCCTTCTCCTTCAGGTCACAAGAACTGGGTACTTTATATTGCATGGTCAGCGGACTGTAAATATCTTGTCAGCGGAAGCAAGTCTGGAGAGCTTCAATGCTGGGACCCACAGACTGGGAAACCATTTGGGAATCCACTTTATGTAAGCTCATGTAATAATTCATCAGTGAAATGTAATGTTGTATTAGAATTTCATCTGATTGATGTACCCTGAATCTCATATTTGGATCTGCTAAACCTTTGTGCGGAATTCATTTGAGTGAAAACTTTTCATTCATCTCCAAAAGAGAGTGGTCATGGTATTCAGATATTTGCTTTCTCATTTTTCTTCCTGGAAAGCAGTCTTGTTTGTGTTGAATTTCCAAATATTGCTACTCATGCATATATATTATTGACTAAGGAAAAGGTGCTAAAGAGAAGTCTCATTTAACATTACTTCATCATAATTCTATTTCACTGGAAACTGAAGTAATAATTATGTAATGCAATGTAGATCTTCTTAATATTTCGCACTTGCATTTTAAGATTTCGGCAGTCCTTTCCTGGAGTTTCATATTTTGTGTCTATTGAAGTTTGTATTGGAGGCTAATGACATGACTCATGTCTCAGGGCCACAAAAAATGGATAACTGGAATTTCGTGGGAACCTGTTCATCTTAATGCTCCATGTCGTCGATTTGTGAGTGGAAGTAAAGATGGTGATGCAAGGATATGGGATGTCTCATTGAGGAAATGTGTTACGTGTCTTTCTGGACACACACTTGCTATAACCTGTGTCAAATGGGGAGGAGATAATGATGGATATATATTAACAGGGTATGTTCTTCAAATTTTCCGCTTAGGCACTTACAAGCAACTTCTTTCAGAATAGGTTTTGATACTGAACATAGACCAGCAGTGAAACAAGCTGAATGTTTAAATTGGTCTAGTTTACTTCTATTTTTATTTTAATATAGAAATAGGATGATTGGAAAATGAACAGTGGATATTTGTATAGTGCATATCGTTCCCATGAAATTTGCGGATGTGATTGGTTTGACCAATTTTTGTTTTGAAATAGAAGGGAATGCTAAGATGAGCTAAACAACGTATATTTTTCTTTTAAAAGTGGTTCTCTTCAAAATGCATATAGAATGATGAAATACGTGCGAACTTGTGTAAAAATATTTTCAATTGCAATTGTGAAATTGGCTATAGGAATTAGGAGCAACTATTTAATTGATCAATTCAGGAACGCATCTTGATCGTGGTCTCTTTTTCTCTTATCTCTCCTACTATTCCGAAATGGAGTTACAAAAATGACCAAAGTACTAATTCTGTTTCGTTTTCAGCACAATTCAAAATGTAAATTATCATTTTACTTCTGCAGATCTCAGGATTGTACCATTAAAATGTGGGAAACTTCACAAGGGAAGCTAATACGTGAATTCAAGGTAAGTACCAAATTAGTTTTGACTAGTTTTCAGTTAACATGTTCATAAGCTTCTGCTTTGCTTTAAACTCCTTTTTAGCTCAAAGCTCAAACCCTCATAAAAGGAGCACTGGAGCAGTTTGACAATATAGGATTCCATCATCTGATTCTATGGATTAACTACATTTTCTCTACTTTATTATTAGTTTATGCCACACTAATTAAATCATACCAATATTTTCCCTCTGAAGTTATTGTACATAAATAATAAACTGCATCACCATTCAAGAATTTAGACCTTATCTCTGCTGTTTTCTTTTCTGCACAAGCTGACATCCTCTGGCAGAACTTTTATTATCTTACTGCATGCTTTATGATTCTTTGTATTGAATGTAGGGTCACGGGCATTGGGTTAATACTCTAGCATTGAGTACAGAATATGTGCTTCGCACTGGTGCTTATGATCACCCTTGTGATAAAAAATTTTCATCTGCAGAGGAAATGAAGAAGGTATTTGCTTGATCTTTTGAATCGTAAAAGCAAAGTACTGATGAAATGACGTCCTCTTTTATTTGCATAATGAATTACATTTTATGCACTCTCTTTCTTCAACTCATTTAAGAAAGTTTCAAATGTGTGCCACATCCACTTGTTGTACACCCTCATTTCTTGTCATGTCAGTCCTAAGATTACCATAAATACATTTCAGTGTATCCTCATTTCTGCCATTTTTGCGTTCTACATATTTTTCCTTTTTGACAACCCACAAACAATCAAGAAAGCATATAACGATACCTAGTTCATTATTATTCCGATGTATACTTCCCCTGATGTGGGATTGATTGGACCATGTGTTGTAGACTTGGTTCTACTTTGGCCTAAAACCTTAAAGATTCTATGGAGCATATTTTGCAGTTTTACAATTCCTTGCTATCTCAAGCCTAATGTTCTATGCCATCAGGATCTCTAAACTAACATGAGTTTTACTGCAGAAGTAGGGTGGTTACGATAGGGTGGGGCCCTCTCCAAAGTTTAGCAAAAATCGAAAGATACCGTCGTGTGGTAGTGCTACTTAGTGATCCGCTTCCAGATTCCTACACTATGATTCTTTACTACTGATAAGCATGACTACTTATTTATGCACTAACCTACCCCCTTTCGGAGCAGGGAAGTTGGTCCTCAAAGCTTCCAGGAATTGAACCACAGAAAAGCAATGTCTCAGATTTTCACATTGACTTTAACATTTAAGAGTTGAAAAGGGGCCAAACAGCAGCTATTACTCTTCTGTTATCTGCATCAGCACAGAAAATGTGTCTTGCCAGGCTGGACATCCCAAATAAAAACAAAATTTGCTAGAAATGTTGTACTGGCAGTTACCTAACATTGACAAGCAGTGCCCACTAGTGAAAGAATATGAAATAAGAAAAGCAATTCCCACTAAAGCTTTGTAACTTGGACTGCTTACAAGCATTGAGAGTTTAAAACTTGGATTAATAGCAGAACCTGGTCTTGCTGCCCCTTCTCTGTCTTTCTTTGCAATGTTCATTGTTATATTGCATCTTGATGCTCCTTGAAATGCTAATTACCATTTCACGCAAGTTTTCTATCTGTTGTGGCAATATGATAACGCTGTCAGTTTCATGTTGCAGATTTCTTAGGGCAGTGCGTGATTTTCGTTAATTAACTTGAGCATTGCCTTGCCTACGTCATTGCACTGTGCCCTTACTCCGTTGCCTCCTCCATTTAACCCTAGATTCAAGAAACCCATTGTCTTGTCAGCTAGATTACCTCAAGTTAAATTTTTGACTAGCTACTTATATCTTGTTATGATATTAATTTCCACTTTTGTACCAGGTGGCTTTAGAAAGATACACCAAAATGAAAGGCAAAGCTCCGGAACGTTTAGTCTCAGGGTCAGATGATTTTACCATGTTTTTATGGGAACCTACTGTCAGCAAACACCCAAAAACTCGTATGACTGGTCATCAACAGGTAATGTATCATATTCAAAATCCATGCGCTTTTCCGCTTCTTTTGCAATGGATAACTATTGCCATCCCCAATAGCTATGGAACTTCAAACACGTGAAACCAGTAACTCTAGATATCACAATATTCTTGTCACTTTACCACATCGTAACAATATTTCAGACGAAAAATTATTATAGCCACCATAGCATGTAAAAGTGCAAAACTGTGGCCTAGGTTGATTTAGGTAGATTCATAAGGATATGAAGATATAAGTTGTGTTGTCCCTATACCTACTGTTGAATCATGCCTGTCGCTCCCCTTGTTAGTCATGGTCTTTAATGGGGACGGTCAATGTGAAACTGGCAATATGGTAATAGTATATATCAGCTAGATGCCACCACTTGAGCCCAATTTATAGCCAGAATTTGTTGTGTTGTCAAACTTCTCATTTTTTTTTTCTGGAAGAAATAGACGAATATATATATATATTGCCACTATTTTCACCTATAAATTTGCAGAACTGAAGGTGCTGACATTACGGATTTTTCTGTTTCCTAGTTGGGGTGTGCAAATACACTTTTTTTTTTTTTAACTGGTGGATGTACCAAATGAAATTCACCATCTTTCCCCAGATACATGTCTCCCTCCTCTTTATATTAACCAATGGCTTGTACTGGTGATTATGCTTGACTTTGTATAAGTCTATGGCTCTTTGCACCATTAATAAAGAAACAGTTGTTTTGAATTTCAGTATCTTGAAGTCTAAAATATTAGTTTCATTCTACAGAGTCAGAACAATATAAATTCTCGCTTATTTTCTTAGTGGTATGACACGAGAAGTATCTCATTGAGTAAGGTTCTTTCTCCACACACAAACCTGAGCTCATAACATGTGCTGCAGCTTGTTAATCATGTGTACTTTTCACCGGATGGGCTCTGGATTGCAAGTGCGTCCTTTGATAAGTCGGTCAAATTATGGAATGGTATTACGGGAGAGTTTGTTGCTGCATTTCGAGGGCATGTTGGGCCCGTCTATCAGATAAGGTCAGAATCTTTCCTCTATTTATTTATCCACTTGCAAATTGTACGACTAACTAGCAATATTCTTGTCACAGCTGGTCAGCAGATAGTAGGCTGCTTCTAAGCGGGAGCAAAGACTCAACTTTGAAGGCAAGGGATCTTTCAATAGTTCAAGTGCTTTTATTTTGTTTCTTGGGGTCTAATTTCTGTGACACCATTCATATTCTGGTTTAGTAATATAATAAGACGGCCACGTATCACGTACTGATCAATTGCATAAACCTCTTATTCAGTGAGTTAAAAAGATGCTTTAATTGATTTCTTCTATTCCAGTTACTTTCTTGGTAATGCAAGGCCAAGAAACTGCTGAATCCATGAAAGATTGCCACCCCATTATTATTGAATAGCAGGGAAACCTTTGAGCTGGAAGCTCAGCTGTGTGTATATGCATTGAATTGATTACATAACCACTCAGTGAAAATATGTACGGTGGCATATGCCAAAAATCCAAATTTTCTTACCCTGTTTGAAGTACTGCTGTTGCAGCCGACCATTTAACATTTTCACTGGTACCAGGTGTGTTGGCCTTTTAAATCCCTAGTCTGATATTTCTGTGGTGATTTTGATATTCTAATCGCAAAGCATGCAGCTTTATCTGTCATTATATCAATGTTTACTGTGTGGCCTTTACCAAATTCGTTCCTTACAGAGGGCAATTATGCTAATCCCGATTCTTGGTGAAACTTCATTGATTCTAATCTGATTTTTGTTCTCAGATATGGGATATCCGCAAAAAGAAGTTGAAACAAGACCTTCCAGGCCATGCAGATGAAGTAATGTTTCTGTTCTTTAATGCCTCCTCCTATTACTTCCCTCTCTATGTGCATCCATGCACATGAACCTGAGTTTGACCTTTTATCATCCCATGCTCCTTTTTGCACTTGGGATGGTGGTGGACAGGAATCTCTGATGAAGAACTTGTGCGTCTTTCAGGTTTTTGCAGTTGATTGGAGCCCCGACGGCGAGAAAGTAGCATCTGGTGGCAGGGACCGAGTTCTGAAGTTATGGATGGGTTAAAAAATTCAGCACAGATGGGAAGTACATACGAACTGGAACTACTGCAGAAATGGACGTCCTAAAGTAGCAACTACAAATTAATACCGAGTTGTTGTTAAGAAGTCTTTTGGAAGTCAAGGAATATCCGCCTTTTCATGCATGAAGAAGAAGAAGAATTTCTATTTATGGCGTGGAGAGGCGATAGCGAGTAGCATATTTATTTCTATGTGGGAATGATAATGGTTTATTTATAACTGGGAATGGCCAACTGCACAAAGCCACAAAGTATGGAACGTCATTTTTCTTTTGTAGATCTTATAATATTATATATTTAATTTTTTCCCTTCATTATAGATGACTGTTGACATCAAATTACCTGGGAATGATATAATGATTTATTTTCGTTAATGTACCAATCTTTTAAGAATAGTAGTTAGTTTATTATTTGATGGGGGCAAGAAACAAGATAAGCAGTATTCTATGAAGTTCAAGTGCTTACAGGGCAAGTGTGAGCAAAAAGTTTTTCAGCTTACTATTATTTTTTCCGAAGTACAACTGTATTCTAAGCAGTATAAATGTGTATAGAATTACATTCAGATGAAGTCCAATTCAAAGTAAATAAAGTAATAAACAATGCTGCTTCATCATTTAAGAACTCAAATAACTGAAAAAAAGAATGTAACATCTCAATGCTTCTTTCGTTTCGGTTTTTTTAGAGCTTTGAAGAGAATACACTTAATGCATAAAATCAAAGACGGATGGTATTCATCATTAAAAAAAAATCGAATCGTACAAATCATTACCCAAACCATAACAAAGAAAAAAGATACTAATCAAATCATCTCAACAATACTTATCATCCCATAACAGAAAAATTATCACATTCAGCTGGATCCCTGAACGTCACACCCTTGGGAAATTCGACTGTAACGTTGTTACATGGTACATTGAGGATCCTATGTTTCCAGACGTGGAAAAAATTACCTATAAAAACTCGACCGTTCAATTTAATGTCAAATTTGCATGTGGAATTATAGCTCGTTACATTAGCGAACGGGTCAAGTGCAGTTGCACTTAACAACGTTTCGCTCTTGCCTCTTGAAACAAAAGCTGGAATCTTCTTTCTAATTATATACTCGACATTGCTCCGAGTAACGTTAACATCAAGATTTAAATCAGTGTAATTAAACATGGTACACTAGACAGGATTCCTAGTAAAGATTCCAATGTTCCAACTGAGGTTACCAGCTGACTCGTTTGATACTGATGATGACATAGATTCGACGCCTAAGACGGGAAAATCGTATAGAGTAAAACACACTTCTACAATTATGAAAGCAAAGAAGCTGCATATGAGAAAGAAAGCCAGACATGGCCAAAAAGGATGTGGATCTTTCTTTGTTGAATCAGTTATTATGCTTACCGTTCTTCCGGTGTATGTGATGGCGAGCGCATGTTGGGATTGCACCGGGAAGCCTTGTACGACGTGGGGTTGCTCGGTCGAAACAGGGAATCCCAGTACTGCACTTTGTGGGATTGAAGAATTATTACTCATTATCTTGATGAAACATGAAATTTCTTGTGATTTTTCAAATGATTCCACTACTTTTACACAAGTTGGAAACCTAGTGGAATTATATATGACTCTTTTAATCTTGAAAAGTTTGGTATATATGGTTAGTAAAATCTCTGATCATATCCTAGTAAACATTATCTATTGACAAATCTAGGAAATTAATGACACATGTGACATTATCTAAAAACACTTCTAGAACTTTTACCTAAGTTTTGTACTCTAACTAGAGTATTTATACACCAAGACCCATGTGGTCTGGCGGCATCTTTGAAAGAATCAACCAATTACATATCCTTCATGGCTTCATCGTAACCAAACACTTCCTCGGATCATCCAACATTGCACCCTCATCTGCTCCGTACTTGGGGAATTCGATTCTAACATCCTTACATAGTACATCGATCGCCTCTATATACTTACTCTGATCAATTTCCTCGGCTTGGCCATGTAATTTGACATTCAATGTATGAGGTTGGACTAATGTTAATAGCCAACGGGACAACTTGAGCTACGTCGAACAGCCTCTTACTCTTTCTTGTTAAATTGAAGCCGGGAACTTCCGTCGCAAATATATGTTCACTAGTAATGTGAGACACCACGACGTTAAATCCCTAGTATTGGAAATCAGTCATCACTCACGTTCACGTTTTTAGTTAAGATTCTAACGTTTCAACTCACCGTTGTTTGGTTGCCGACACGATTTGCCATGGAAAACGATGCAGATTCACCTTAGAAATTTTGCCATGTGTATTATGGGGATGTGGGGTGTCTTAGTGGGACCTTTGATAATACACAGGGCAAAAATTTAGTGGATGGAGCATCAAGTGCTCAGCGCTCTTAGGGCACTGAAGTTTTTTCCCAATTGGTGTTGAGAACCCCCCAACACCCCAAATAATGTGTCTAGTAGAAAGAAAAAAAACCTATATTTTTTTTTGGAGAGGGGAGAGGGTAAATGAGGGCCCTCATTTACCTTTTCCCCTCCCACACTCTTACTACTCTCCAATCCAATAAAATACTATTTTCCTGTACTCTTACTCACCTTCCAATCTAGTAAAAAATCGCCTCGTGTCTAATTTAGATCCCCCCACTTTTTCCCCTTATACATTATTTGAAAATATGTTTTTTTCCCTTGACTTTTTTCCCCCGACATTAATCGTGCTCTTGCATAGAAAATGGGTTAACATCTTAGCGAATATGTAATTCTCTTACACTTTTAATTGTTGGCTTTCGTATCTCTCCAATATTATGTTTATGGAGCTAGATTGGGACCTGCCCAGATTATGTTACTTCCTTTAGCCCATAATAATAATGATTTAACTTCTCCAGTTAAAAAGTTTTTTATCATTAGGACACGCCCTTTTTAGTCTTAAAATATGTAAATTATATGAGCGGACAAATCTTTATTTTAAATGAAAAATTGAAAAATTAACATGCGCCTGTAAAGCATGGTTAGTAAAGCCTTTGATCATATCTGCAAGTAAACATTATCTATTGAAAATTTTGATCTATTTCATAAGTATGTGGAAATTATCTAAAAACAAATTTTCTACCTAATTTTAGTACTCCTTTTAAGTATTTTACGTCAAGGAGGAGTGGCCCCTCGTAACCAAACAGGTCTTCGGACCATCGACCATTGCACCCTCAAATGCCCTGTCCTTGAGAAATTCGATTTGGACATCCTTACATTCTACATCGATTTCCTCTCTCCACCTATCCATACCAATTAGTGACTTGTAAAACACTAGCGCGTGTAATTTCACATCGATGTATAAGGTTCGACTGATGTTACTACTAGCCAAAGGGACAAGTTGATGAGTTACATTGAATAGTGTCTTACTCTTTTTTCTTGAGCTAAAACCGACAACTCTCGTCACAAATATTCGTTCACCAGTAACGTGATGAGACACCACCACATCCAACTCCTCATACCGGAACGTCGCGGTATTAGGGTTCCTAGTTAGGATTCCAATGTTCCATCTCGTCATTGTTTGGTTGTAGACTTGACTTACGATGGATATCGATGAAGATTCGACTTGGAAAACCGGATCATGGTCAGTATAATTGGAACCAAGGATTACGAAGGTAATCACAAGCAGAGCTACCAATATTGGACTACAGAGGACAAAGCACTCTCCGATCGACATCGAAGGGGTTTCTCCACCGACAGCAACCAAAGTAGTAGCGGTACTATTAGTTGTTCGATTACCAATGGAAACCGGCCGATCACGAGAAGGGGTTTGTGCATGAACAGGGAAGCCATGAACAACATGGGGATTAACAGAAGAAACAGGAAATCCCTGCACGACATGGCTGGAATCTTGGGGGGTTGAAGAACTCATCATCATCATCATCATCATATAATGATCTTGAAGCTTGAAACTTTTTCTCGTTTCTAAGAATTCACTTGAAATTAATGAGGAGGAGGAGATGGTATATTGGTATTGGTAGGAAGATTTATATAGATTGCATTGTTAGACATGGTTACATGATTTTTATCCTGTTTCCTATCCCCTCTGGGATTTCATTTAGTATGCTAATTTGTATTCTTTTGTGTTTAATTAGGATCTAATTTAGAATGCTAGTTTAATTATTATTACTTGTATTATTATAAGGAGTTAATTATTATTTGACTTATTCTCTAAGTTAGTGGTCCTATAAATAATTAGTCATTCTTGTATTAGTTTTAGTAGATTGAATTTTGATTATAAAATAGAAATACTGAGAATGTCTCTGTCTCTTAGTTATTTCAAGTATTTGGTGGTATGATGAATCAATGAATTGTTTTTAAGATTCAATCTTTTATGCTTTGTGTACATGAAATACAACACTTACTATTTAGAATTATTGTTGGCTGATTTTTCTTTTAAAAAAAGAATAATTGTTCGCTCTTATCTCGTCCTGATTTATTGTGGGGTTATATAATTTTGTTAGATATTTTTTGACCCATTTTTCTAAGCAGTCAACACAGATTTTATATACAGAGTCCATCTTATATGACAACACTTGATTTGAGGTAAAAGTGATGGGCGTTGATATTTTGAACAAATGAAAAAAAGTGTAGGTTGTGGAGATGAAAGTATTTATCTCGAAAGCCTGTGAATATGAAATGCCAAATGTACGTTTCTTCAATCGGTCGTCGCCCAAAAACTAAATACGGATTGAACATTTGTCTATGTCGTTTTAATTTGGAGCAACATTAAGTTATGGCTGGCTTAAGGCATTTATCTTCAAAAATCCAACAAATAGAATCTCACAACTGTCTGTGTGACGAATATACAATTTCTCTTTCAAAAATGTGAGCCACAAATATATGCATTCGATCGAATCCATTAATTTATGGATAAATCTTTTGTAAATTACAAAGCTACATGAGTTGATAAATCTTTATTTTAAAATGAAAAACTGAAAAATTAATATGTACTGTAGCGTGATTAATTAGTAAAACTGTTGATCATATCCAAGTAAACATAATCTATTGACAAATTTGATCTATGAATGAGTATGTGGAAGTTATCTAGACACACTTAAAAATTTTACCTAATTTTAATACTCTTTAAGTATTTATTAGAGTGGAAATTAGGCTATACACTACCACTATAGATATATATTTGAAAATACTACATCTTGAAACTAATTAGAAAAATACTATTTTTTGATAATTTAATTTGCATTAGATATTATATTAAATAACAATTTTAATAATTCTTCCTCAAGAAAATAAAAAAAAAATAAAATAACTTTAAAAATTTCGTTATTTATATTCTCTCTCCTAATCCACACCAAATTAAAATGGAAACCACCACTTCATTAACTCTTTTTCCTTCTCTCTCATCTATCAAGATATTTTTGTAAAGGAAAATCCTAATATTTGAATTTTGGTAAATCCCATTGCAATTGCCTTCCACAATTCTTCATCTCGATTGAGAAATTTTCCTTTTGTGTTGAACATTCGATCTATCATGGTCAAGTGTTCTAGTATTAAAGGTTATATTTGCGACCGAGTTTGAGTTCTCTGATTATTCTGTCGGTGTAATACATTACAAGTTTCTCTTCTTCTTTTTCTTGTTTTGAATGTTTTTGGGTCTTTCACATCAATTTAGTCAATTTTTTTTTTCTTTTTAACGGGTTTTCTAAGATCTTTGATATAATAAGTGGAAAGTCAGCAACTCTGACAAATTTCATGGTCAACCAAGGCGAAGTAATTTGTGTCGTGTTTGTCGACGGGGAAAACTACAATGGATTGTGTGTGTATGTACCTTACTATGTACGACGAATGAGAAAATAGTACTCGAAATCAATTGTAATGATTACATTATTTAAAATTTATTTAATGTAATTTTTGAAATCTATTACATTATGCGATGTATTATGCAATCTATTACATCGGATGTAATTGAGGTGCACTACGTTGAATTTGATGTAAAATATTTATCTAAGTGCATTACATTGTATTTTTCGATTGTATAATGCACTACATAGATTAAACCTGTTAGTCTTACAATAAAATGAATTACAGTTTATTTTAATGTAATATAATGAATGCATTGCAATTTGCAACTAAAAATTACTTATTATGTGAAAGTGTAATATACACTTGTTTTAATGTAATTTATTACAATATATATATATATATATATATATATTAAAGCAAATTAGTCTGCGATACCTTTGTACCGTAGTTTTCTCTCCAAAATTGTGAAAAATGGGGACTTTATAGTCTTTCTGTTTTATGTTTGGTAACGCGTGCGGTTACATTGACTTATTTTAATTCAAGTTATTTATTTCTCTATTTTTTCAATTAATTAAGAATTAGAATCTTTTTCTATTCTTATCTTCAAATATTTTGATTAAATAATCTGCTGGATATATCTTATCTTCTTAAATATTTTGCTGAATTAATTTATATATATTCAAAGTTTTTTTGATTTTTTAATTTAATTTTTTTTAATATATATGTCTTAACTAGCAAGTATTTTGTAATTTGTATTAGACATTTATTTTTTAGCTGAAACATTAATATTTAATTATTTTCTAGTTGTTATTACGTTACTTCTTTTATATATAATAAACATGTTTAATTAATATTTCATAGTTTATAAAATTCTCATCACTGTATAGTCACGGAGAAAAATAAAATGTTTAATTTCCTAAGATATAAAAATGACAAGGGGTCGGGTTGATATCGGGTATCCTACACCTGTTAACGTATCCATCAAAAAAGTTTTTCCCATCCCCACTTAAATCGGGGATGGGTCGGGGAAATGCTGATACATGTAATTCTTATTACCCATTTATTAGCCAATTTAAATATATTTATATATTTTTATTTTCATTTTTTTTGTTTAATGAATAGTATTCTAAAGTTTGATTCAATTTATGGTATTTATAAAGAGAAATTATAAAGATGTGAAATGAGTGATATAGATTTAATAGAAATTTGAAATTTGTGGTTATAAATGAGTAGTTGTCAAAACAGTGGTAGGTAGGATTATAATTTATTTGGGTAAAGAGGATCAAACAAAGGCTAAAATTACAATTGAAATACTAAGCATTCTTGATAAGTTTTATCATCTTTTTACTTTTTAAACCATTAGAATTTTTAATAAATATTTTTATAATTTTGTCAAAGAAAAAAAAAAGTTAAACGGGGCCAGATATGAGTAAAAATTATCATAACCTTCCCGGTACATTGTTAAGTCAGATTGATTTTTTTTTAATCTCATCCCTGACCGAATTACCTATTAAGTCGGGTATTCCCGTTTTAATAAGATCGGGTACCCGTGGGTATCGAGTTTGTTGGGTATTTTACAATTTCTATTAAGGTCACTTAATAACATTCTGTTTCTCATCCATGCACATTGTTATATGTTTTGCTTTAATTGAAATAGAAAGCTGTTGACATTCTGTTGAAATTATACTATCACAGTAATTTGGTCAAATATGTCTTCCCATATATATTGCTGGTAATGACTATTTTACCCCTTTTTGAATCAGTTAATAATATTTACTTATGTTATTATCTATATCATATATTTTTTATTTTATGTGTTAATTTCACTTCAATTATTAGATTTGTTGATATTGATGCAATTCTTTTGGACTATCTACTGGTGACAATGTTTCAATTACTGCATGGAGCATATGAGAAGAAATTGATGGCTCTACTTTCTGCTAGTGATGGAACTCTTTTCGTTTCACCTTCTTCATTTTTCCTTTTTCAAACTAATTTTCTCCAATTTCTTACATTAAATTCCAACTTTATCAGTGGACTAGAACCTGTGAATTCTCGTCTAACATCAGAAATGAAATTGGAAATGAAGAGGCTTTGAATCGTCAATAGTTTTTGCAAGAAATTTATAGCTCAAGTCTACTGAATAGGATGTGGCTAAAAAATTACATCAACCGGTGGAGGATTTCTCCCCTACTTATGGTTGTGAAATTGCATTTAGTGACGGAACGGGTTTACGGCCAGCAACATTGAGGAAAAGAAAAATTATTTTATCTTAACTAACTCTAATATGGAGCTCATTTATTTTATTCGAAGTGAGTCTTCTAATTGTATCTAATTTAATTCCAGAGTCTAAGAAGAATGTGGAGATTGTGTGTGTATGACTAACGACATTGATGTCACTGACTTAAAAGTTAAGAAAATAGTGGGGGAATAAATTAACAAAAAATATATAGCTGTACATGAGAATGAATTTGGTTTCCTCAATTTTGATATTGATTTCCAAGTAAAATTTATTGGGTAACATGATCTTATAAAATTTAACCATTCAAAAAAAGTTATAAAATTTCATATTATTTATTTTTTTAAATAATTTGATCCATAATCTTCCCGTGCAACGCACGGGTGAAAATCTAGTCGAAATTAATTACAAATCATGAGTGAGGAATTGTTCGTATTTTAGGCATTTACTAAAATCCATATAAACTATCTATCTAATATCAATAAGGTAGTAGAAAATTAAAATTGTAATATATTACAATACCATGTATTTATATCAATAAAATTCTACTATATTCTCCAGATTTGAAGAGATTATAATTATGTCTCGATTTAATTTAATTGGGTTTACTTATTATGGTAAGATTTTCAATTATGATAAAATTCGAACATATATCCTCCATATTACAATTATGTTTCAATTTAATTTAATTGGGTTTCCGTTTTTAAAACATATAGAGATAGAGTTTCAATTATGGTAGCTCTTTAATAATTACAATCATGTTTCATTTTGATAAGATTTTCCTTTTTTAAAAGAGAATGTTGGAAAATAAAATTTGGATTTTTTGTTTTTTTAATTCCCGAAATGCTAACAGTATTTTTGCAATTTGGTTACTCTATTTGTCATACAAAATGTATTAATTATCCAAATTGTTACAGATGTAACAAGTTACGTGTAAAATTTCCACTATTATTTGGGGTCTATTGAAGCCTATGAAAGATCACTTTTTATTATGACAGTTTTTGCTCAATTCTAACGATATAGAAATCGTTATAATGATAACGAAATCGTTATGAGTTAATTATCCATTTTATGTGTTCATCTCTAAATACTAGTTAATGCCACTCACAACACATTTTTTAATATGCTTATTACTTGCCAGTATAACTTGAAAGTTTAAATTTTAATTCAATGAGACTATCCGCTCAATGATAATCAAATAGTTACAACGAAAATTATATCAATGACATTTCAAAATTTTTCAGTGGCCATCCATATACGCTCACTCTGTGAACGGCTCACGATACAATGTTAGACATTTTTTGACGTGTAGTGAGGACATGAAAGGTCACTTTTTATTCACGGCACTCTTCGCTCAATCATAAAGATATCGTTATAACGATAATGAAATCATTATGTGTTAATTATCTATTTTATGTGTTTCATTAAATGTGTCTATATCTAAATATTAGTCAATATGACACACAATACATTAAGAAACGCTTTAATTTAATAACATTATTCACTCAATGATATTTAAATTGTTATAACGATAATTGTATGAATATCATTTTAAAATACATTTTAAGTGGTCATCAAAATGTGTCCACCCTGTGAACGGCTCACCATATAATATGAGGTATTTTTGGATGTGCAGTTATGATATGAAAGGTCCTTCTTATTCACAGTAGTCTTCACTCAATCTTAAAGATATTGAAATCATTATGAGTTAATTATCCTTGTTAGGTACTTGATTAGAGGTGTTCATCTCTAGATACTGGTCAATAGGACTCACAACATAGTAAGAATTGCTTATAACTTATCAATATAACTTGGAAGTTCAAATTTTAATTTAATGACATTATTCACTCAATGATATTCAAATCTTTATAACGATAATTATATTAATGTCATTTTAAAATACATTTTAAGTGGTAGTCCAGATACGCCCACCCAGTGAAGAGCTCACCATAGAATATGAAACCTTTTTGGACATGCAGTTATGACATAAAACGTCCTTTTTATTCACGACAGTCTGCTCAATCCTAAAGATCTCGAAATCGTTATAACAATAACGAAATCATTATAAGTTAATTATTTTTTTAGGTATTTGATTAGAGATGTTCATCTCTAGATACTAGTCAATACAACTCACAACATATTAAGAATTGGTTATAACTTGATAGTATAATTTGGAAGTTCAAATTTTAATTTAGTGACAATATTCACTCAATGATATTCATATTGTTATAACGAAAATTATATAAATGACATTTTAAAATTTTTAAGTGGTAGTCCATATGCGCCCACCCTGTAAACGGCTCACCATACAACATTAGGCATTTGTTGATGTACTGTTACTTTTTATTCACAGTAGTCTTCGTTTAATCCTAAAGATATAGAAATTGTATTTCGTTTAATCATTTAACTATTCATTTTAGGTGTTCCATTAGAGGAGTTTATCTCAAGATACTAGTCAATATGACTCACAACACATTAAGAAACACGTATGACTTGTCCATACAACTTGAAAGTTCAAATTTTAATTTAATGACAATATTCACTCAATGATATTTAAATTATTATAAAGATAATTATATCAATGTCTTTTTAAAATATATTTTAGGTGGTCGATCAGATGCGCCCATCTTGTGAACGACTCACCATATAATATGAGAAATTTCTAAACGTGCAATTATAGCATGAAAGGTCACTTTTTATTTATGCCAGTCTTCGCTCAATTCTAAAGATATCGAAATCGTTATAACGATAATGAAATCGTTACGAGTTAATTATCTATTTTAAGTGTTTGATTAGATGTATTCATCTCTAACTACTAGTCAATATGATTCACAATATATTAAGAAATGCTTAAGACTTGTCAGAATAACTTGAAACTTCAAATTTTAATTTAATGACAATATTTACTCAATCATATTCAAATCGCTATAACGATAATTATGTCAATGACATTTTAAAATTTTTAAATGATCATCCATATGCGCCCACCCTGTGAATAGCTCACCATAGAATATTAGGCATTTTTTGACGTGCTGTGGTACATGAAAGGTCAATTTTTACGCATAGCAGTCTTCGTTCAATTCAAATGATATATATTTTTTTTTTGAAATTCAATTCAAATTATATCGAAATCATTATAACGATAACGAAATCATTATGAGTTAACTATTCATTTTAGATGTTTCATTAGAGGTGTTCATCTCTAAGTACAAGTCAATATGACTTACAATATATTAATAATTGCTTATGACATATTAGTATAACTAGTAAGTTTAAATTTTAATTTAATAACACTATCCACTCAATGATATTCTAATTGTTATAACGATATTATATTATTGTCATTTTAAAATACATTTTAAGTGGTCGTCTATATACGTCCACCCAGTGAACAGCTCATAATACTATATGAGACATTTTTATACGTGTAGTTATGACATGAAAGGTCCTTTTTGTTTACGGTAATTTTCACTCAATCCTAGATATATCTAAATTGTTATAACAATAATGAAATCGTTATGAGTTAATTATCTTTTTTTCGGTATTTGATTAGAGGTGTTCATCTCTAGATACTAGTTAATACGACTCACAGCATAATAAGAATTGCTTATGACTTATCAGTATAACTTGAAAATTCAAATTTTAATTCAATGACCCTATTCATTTAATGATATTCACATCATTATAAAGAAAATTATATCAATGACATTTTAAAATTTTTATGTGGTTGTCCACATGTGCCCAACCTGTAAATAGCTCACCATATAATATTAGGCATTTTTTGACTTGCTATTATGACATGAAATGCCACTTTTTGTTCACAACAGTCCTCCATCAATCCTAAATATATCAAAGTTGTTCACTACTAAAAAATGTACGATTGGAAACGACAATTCCCATTGCCAAGTGGGCCAATTCTGTGTCTAAAGCTTGTTAGTAACGGAAAAGTTTTGATATTAAAATCATCACTAATTCCATCGGGGCTAATTTAGAAACAAAATAAAAATTCTGTTACTAATTAGCAATGGAACTTTCTGTTACTAATGTAAAAACCTTCTTATACTAATTCGCAACAGGTTAGACCATTACTAAATTACCAACAGATAAAAGAGTTACTAATTAACAACAAACTTCCGATGCTAATTCCGTTACAAATCGTAGACTAGAATTTAAAAAAAATTTTTCTATAACCCGACCCGACCTACGAAGGCCCAACTTGACCCGTGAAAGCCCAACCCCCCGACCAGCGAGAATTAATTTCCTTTATGGTACAATGGGTATTCGAACTTGGGACCTAGCGGTTGGGGAGCGAAGTCCCAACCGCTAAGCTATCATGTATATTTATTAACATTTTGCCCTATAATTTGTATATAGTATGTGATAATAATTTTGCTAATTTAAATATATTGAATTTTCCTTTTCAAGCATTGGGGCTTTTCAATTTTTTTCCCAATTAGTTTAGTTGTATTGACAATGTATACTGAAACGTCATATGCTTCTCTATAAATAATATTTTTCTACGAACTGAAACGAAAGTGCCCTTCAAAAACTTCCTGATTTCAAATACATGTCGTGTCCATCTATATATACTACTTTGGGAGAAAAATTTTTGACAAAAGTTTCATAAATTTTTTAAAAATTTTAAGTGAAACAATTATGAAGTTTTTGGTTCTTCGAAAAATTAGTAATAGATAGGTCCGTTACGAATAGCAACGGCCGACGATCGTTACAAATAGCAACCGATTATAAATGGATTATTGCCAACCAACTTAGTTTCATTCCTGATTCTGTTGGTAACTTTAAATATACATTTAAAAAAATATGAAAAAGAATATTCGTTACTAAGTTGTTGATAATCTGTTGCTAATAGTGACAAATAGTTTTCCTTACTATTTAGTAATGGGCTATAATAAAAAAAATAGCAACAGAAATGATCTATTACTAATTCTGTGGCAATGCGTGCTCTGTTACTATTCTGTTGTTAATAGTAACAAATAGTTTCTATTACTATTCAGTAACATATTACTAACGAAAAAGTAGCAACAGAAATGATTCCGTTATTAATTTCGTGGCTATGCGCTCTCCGTTATTAACCTGTTATTATTCAGTTGCTAATAGTAACAAATAATTTCCGTTACTAAAATTTTGTTACTAATTGCACATTTTCTAGTAGTGGTTATAACCTTAACATAATTGTTATGAATTAACTATTCATTTTAGGTGTTTCATTAAAGTAGTTCATCTCCAAATACTAGTCAATATGACTCACAGCATATTAAGAAATGATTATGACTTGTCAGTATAACTTGGAAGTTCAAATTTTAATTTAATGACACTATTCAATCAATAATATTTAAATCATTATTAAGTGCCCACCCTATGAACAGCTCACCATACAATATGAAGCATTTTTGAACGTGCTGTATGACATAAAATGTCACTTTTTATTCACGACAGTCTTCGCTTAATCCTAAAGATATGGAAATCGTTATAGCGATAATGAAATCGTTATGAGTTAATAATCATTTTAGGTGTTTGATTAGAGGTGTTCATCCCTAAATTCTAGTCAATATGACTTACAACACATAAAAAAAATGTTTATGACTTGGCAAAATAACTTAAAAGTTCAAATTTTAATTTAATGACACTATTCAGTCAGCGATATTCAAATCGGTATAATAGAAATTATATCAATGACATTTCAAAATTTTTAAGTGATCGTCTATATGCTCCCACCATGTGAACAACTCACCATAAAATATTATGTGTGTTTTGACGTGCGGTTATGACATGAAAGATCAATTTTTATTCATGGTAGTCTTTACTCAATTTTAAAGATATCAAAATTGTTATGAGTTAACTATCCGTTTTAGATATTTTCATTAGAGGTGGTCATCTCTAATACTAGTCAATACGACTCACAGTACATTAAAAAATGCTTATAACTTGTCATTGTAACTTGGAAGTTCAATTTTTAATTTAATGATAATATTCACTTAGTTATATTTAAATCGTTATAACGATAATTATATCAATGTCATTTTAAAATACATTTTAAGTGGATGTCTAGATGCGCCCACCCTATGAATCGCTCACCATATAATATGAGGCAATTTTAGACGTGCAGACATGACAAGAAAGGTCCTTTTTATTCACGGCAGGTTTCGCTCAATCCTGAAGATATCAAAATCATTAAAACGATAGCGGAATCGTTATGAATTAATTATCATTTTTAAGTATTTGATTAGAGGTGTTCATCTCTAGATACTAGTCGATACGACTCACAATACATTAACTTGGAAGTTTAAATTTTAACTTAATGACACTATTCGCTCAATGTTATTCAAATTATTATAACGATAATTATATCAATGTCATTTTAAAATACATTTTAAGTGATTGTCCAGATGCGCCCACTTAGTGGACGGCTCACCATAAAATATGAGGCATTTTAGGACATGCAATTATGACATGAAAGGTCCTTTTTATTCACGACAGTATTCGCTCAATCCGAAAAATATTGAAATCGTTATAACGATAACGTAATCATTTTGAGTTAACTATTCATTTTAGGCGTTTCATTAGAGGTGTTCATCACTAAGTATTAGTCAGTACGACTTACAAAAAAATTAAGAAATGCTTATTACTTGTCAATGTAACTAGAAGTTTACATTTTAATTTAGAGATACTGTTCACTCAATGATATTCGAATTGTTATAATGATAATTGTATCAATGTCATTTTAAAATATGTTTTAAGTGGTTGTCTAGATGCACCCACCCTATGAAGGACTCACAATACAATATGAGACACTTTTGGACGTGCAGTCATTATAAGAAAGGTCATTTTTTATTCACAGCAGATTTCGCTTAATCCTAAAGATATCGAAATCGTTAAAATCGTTATGAGTTAATTATCCTTTTTAGGTATTTGATTAGAGGTGTTCAATACTAGCCAATATGACTCACAAACACATTAAGATTGCTTATCGCTTATCAGTATAACTTGCTGATACTATTCACTCAATGATATTCATATCGTTATGTCAATAACATTTTAAAATTTTTAAGTGGTCATCCATATACGTCCACATTGTAAACGGCTCACCATACAACATTAGATATTTTTTGACATGCTATTATGACATGAAATATCACTTTTTATTCACAGTAGTATTCGCTCAATCCTAAAGATATCGAAATCATTATAATGATAACGTAATCGTTATGAGTTAACTATTCGTTTTAGGTGTTTCATTAGAAGAATTCATGTCCAAATACTAGTAAATATGATTCATAACACATTAAGAAAAACTTATGACTTCTCAGTATAATTTGAAAGTTCAAATTTTAAATTGAAAGTTCAAATTTTAATAGATCGGAATGACATTATTCACTCAATGATATTCAAATAGTTATAATGATAATTATATTAATATCATTTTAAAATGCATTTTAAGTGGTCGTTTTGATCCACTCACATGTGAACAACTTACCATACAATATGAGGCATTTTTGGATCTATAGTTGTGACATAAAGGTCAGTTTTTATTCACGGCAATCTTTACTCAATTCTAAAGATATCAAAATTGTTATAACGATAATGAAATTATTATAAGTTAATTATTTATTTTAGGTGTTTGATTAGAGGCGTTCATCTCTAAATACTAGTTAATACGACTCTAGAGGTGTTTATCTCTAGATACTAGTAAATACGACTCACAATACATTAAGAATTGCTTATGACTTATTAATATAACTTGGATGTTCAAATTTTAATTTAATGACACTATGCACGCAATGATATTCATTTCTTTTTAACAAAAATTATATTAATGACATTTTAAAAATTTTAAGAGGTATTCCAAATGCGTCTCCCTTGTAAACGACTCATCATACAACATTAGGAATTTTTGGACATGCTATTATGACATGAAAGGTCGCTTTTTATTCACAGCAGTGTTCGCTCAATTCTAAAGATATCAAAATCATTATAACGATAATGTAATCGTTATGAGTTAACTATTCATTTTAAGTGTTTCATTAGATATGTTCATATCTAAGTACTTGTCAGTACGACTTACAACATTTGTTTTTCATTTTTCGTAAATGAGGTCTTGTATAAAAGCTGAAACTACAACCAAAAGGGTCGAAGTTGTGTGTTTTGTCCTTTCTTATGACTTGTTAGTATAACTTTGAAGTTTACATTTTAATTTAATGACATTATTTATTCAATGATGTTCAAGTCGCTATAACGATAATTATATCAATGTCATTTTAAAACGCATTTTACGTGGTCGTTCAGATGTGCTTACCCTGTGAACAACTCACCATACAATATGAGGCATTTTTGGACGTGCAGTGTTGACATGAAATGTCACTTTTTATTCACGGTAGTTTTTGCTCAATTCTAAAAATATAGAAATCGTTATAACGATAATGACATCGTTATGAGTTAATTATCCATTTTAGGCGTTTGATTAGAGGTGTTCATTTCTAGATACTAATCAATACAACTCACAATACATTAAGAAATGCTTATGACTGATCAGTATAACTTGAAAATTCAAATTTTAATTTAATGAGACTATTTACTTAATGACATTCAAATCGTTATAATTAAAATTATATCAATGACATTTTAAAATTTCGACTATACACTATATATATATATATATATATATATGAAAAATACATCATCTTGAAACTAGTTAGAAAATTACTATTTTTTGATATTTTAATAATTCTTTTTCAAAAAAAATAATTTTAATAATTCAGTTATATATTTATTTTCTCTCTCCTAATCCACATAAAATTAAAATGGAAAACACATGTTACTTAACTCTTTTTTTCTTTCTCATATATCAATATATTCTTGTAAAGGAAAATCCTTATATTTGAATTTTGGTAAATCCCATTTCAATTGCCTTCCACAATTCTTCGTCTCGATTGAGAAAAATTTCTCTTGTGTTGAATATTCGATCCGTTATTGTCAAGTGTTCTAGTATTAAACATTAGTTTTGCGACTGTTTTTGAGTTCTCTGGTTATTCTATCGGTCGGTGTAATGCGTTACAAGTTTCTCTCCCTTTTTTCTTGTTTTGAATGTTTTTTCGTATTTTACGTCAATTTCATCATTTTTTCCTTTTTAATGGGGTTTTCTAGGATCTTTGATATAACAAGTGGAAAGTTAGCAACTCTGACAAATTTCAAGGTCAACCAAGGCGAAGCAATTTGTGTCGTGTTTGTTGACGGGGAAAACTACAATGGATTGTGTGTGTATGTACCTTACTATGTACGGCAAATGAGGAAACAGTACCCGAAATCAATTGTAATGTACTACATTATTTAAAGTTTATTTAATGTAATTTTTGAAATCTATTACATTATGTCATTTATTATGCAGTCTATTACAGCGTATGTAATTGAGTGTACATACTACAATGAATTTGATGTTAAATATTTATCTAAGTGTATTACATTGTGTTTTTCGATTGTAATGCGCTACATATATTAGATTTAACCTGTTTAGTCTTACAATAAAATGAATTACACTCTATTTTAATGTAATATAATGCGTTGCAATTTGGAACTGAAAATTATTTATTATGTGAAAGTGTAATATAAACTTGTTTTAATGTAAATTATTACAGTTGAAATTAATTACATATAATGAGTGAAGAATTGTTTGTGTTTTAGGCATGAAAACCATTCACTAAATTCCATATAAACTATCTATCTAATATCAATAAGATAGTAGAAAATTAAAATTGTAATATATTACAATACTATGTATTTATGACAATAAAATTCTACTATATCCTCCAGATTTGTAGTGATTATAATTATGTCTCAAATTAATTTAATTGAGTTTCCTTATTATGGTAAGATTTTCAATTATGATAAAATTCTACTATGTATTCTCCAGATTACAATTGTGTTTCAATTTAATTTAATTGGGTTTCCTTCTTTTAAAACCGGTAGAGATAGAGTTTCAATTATGGTAGCTCCCTAATAATTACAATCGTGTTTCATTTTGATAGGATTTTCCTTTTTTAAAAGAGAATGTTAGAAAATAAAATCTGGATTTTATGTTTTTTTAATTCCCGAAATGCTAACAGTATTTTTGCAATTTGTTTACTCTATTTGTTATAAATTTTCAAATTATTACAAAATGTAGTAATTATTATCCAAATTGTTACACATATAACAAGTTACGTGTAAAATTCCGTTTATTATACATGTCAATCAGGCCCTAGCCCACTTGATTAGGGGCTAAGATTGAGATCCTAGGACGTAGAAGCCTCAAGTTTGATTCCACCCATGTGGGGGTTTGTTCACCTTGTATATATAGTTTGTACGTAGTCCCTATATAGGGGTTTGTATTGTTGATTTCTTATAGTCTCCTGTATAAGAGTTTATATTATTGTTTACTTTACGCTATATTTCAGAAATATATATATATATACACGCATTTTTACTGTAACACAGATTGTAATTATACTTTAAAAAAGTATTTATTATACATCAAGAACCTAACTAATAGGCCACGCGTCGCCCCTCGTAACCAAACACGTCTTCAGGCCATCCACCATTGCACCCTCATATGCCGTGTCTTTGGGAAATTCGATTTGGACATCCTTACATTCTACATCGATCATCTCTCTCCACTTATCCAAGGTAAATAACTTGTAAAACACAACGGCGTGTAATTTCACATCGACATATAAGGTTTGACTGATGTTACTAGCCAAAGGGACAAGTTGATGAGTTACATTGAATAATGTCTTGCTCTTTTTTCTTGAACTAAAACCGAGAACTCTCGTTGCAAATATACGTTCACTACTAACATGAGACACCACCAGATCGAAGTCCTCATACCGGAACGTCATGGTGTTTGGGTTCCTAGTTAGGATTCCGATGTTCCAACTCGTCGTTGTTTGGTTGTTCACATGATCCACAATGGATATCAATGAAGATTTGACTTGGAAAACCGGATCATGGGTTTCATTATAAATGGAACAAAGAATTCCGAAGGTAAACACTGCCAGAACCGATATACCAAAGATGAGAAAGCACATTATGATATAGGGATCGGACCGCCGTTGGGAAGCTCTTAGTGTTGAAGGGGTTTCTCGACCGACGGCAACCAAAGTAGTAGCAGTTGTAGTAGTTGCTCGATTACCGACGGAAACCGTCCGTTCACGAGAAGTGGTTTGTGCATGAACAGGGAAGTCATGAACAGCATTGGAATTAACAGAAGAAACAGGAAATCCCTGCACGACATGGCTGGAATCTTGGGGGGTTGAAGAACTCATCATCATCATAAAATGATCTTGAAGCTTGAAACTTTTTCTTGTTTCCAAGAATTCGCGTGAAATTAATGAGGAGGAGAAGAAGGTAGGCATATTTATATAGATTGCATACCCTGTTTAGAGACCTTATAATTACCATAACGAGCTTATAAATTTGCTCGATTTTCATCATATTTTCCTATTTCGTCTGGATTTTATTTAGTATGTTAATTTAAATTCTTTTATGTTTAGGATTTAATTTAGTACACTAATTTAATTATTATTCTTTGTCTTATTAGAACTCATCAATTATTATTTGACTTAGAGCATCTTTAATATAAATGTCTAGTCTTGGAGTGGCATAAAGGAGTGAGATAGACACATAGAATTTACAAATTTCAATTTTTTGTCTCTTCATTCACTTCTTTCTTACATTTTGCTCTCTTTATTTTCCATTTTTCCTTCACAATATCTTTGAGAACGTCTAGCTGTAGAAGGACATTGTGAAAAAAACGGAAAATAAAGAGAAAAAAAGGTAAGAAATAAGTGATAGAAGAGAGAGAAAATTGAAATTAATTTGTATATTTTATATGTCTATATCTTTTCTCTATGTCACTATAAGACTACACATTTGAAGATGTGATCATATAAATAAGTTTTAGTAGGTTGAATTTTGGTTATGAGAATGTTGTTATTCTAATAAATCAACGAATATACGATTTGTTCTTTACGTGAAATACAATACTTGTTAGTCTAGAAATATTGTTCGCCGATTTAGAAAAACAAAAAAAGAAGCAAGAATTATTGTTGGCTCTTATCACGTCCTGATTTAATTGTGGACTTATAATACAATTTTATTAGATATTTGTTTGTAGGCCAAATTTTCTAGAGACAACCGGTTCTATTAACAAAATTCAGATCTTCCGCGTCAACCGATCGCCTAATACTTTGTTTTGTTTAAGGCATTAATTAATTAATTGATCTTCACAAACCCAACAGATTTTGATATCAGAACTACACACGCGCGCGTGATTAATTGATGCACCCAATTTCTCTTTCAAAAACGTGATCCACAAATATACGCATTCGACTGAATCCATACTATCGAGTCTTACTTGGAGAATAGTTTGACAAAGACATAATGTTCTAATAATTTTAATGGTTGGTTTTCGTATCGTTCCGAACTACGAATATATAGGAAAATTTGATAGAATTTCGAAAATAATTAAGATAACATTCAATAAAAACATAGTTTTACCATGAAAAATGTATAAGACTGTCATACTGAAAATTGAAAAGAAAACAAAACGAACGGCTAGTTTTTTCCAAGTCTGATCGAGCCAGGCGTCCTTGATCATTCCAACCAGGCAATCAAACACTTCTTCTTCGCACCATCCACCATTCTACCCTCATATCTCTCATTGTTCGAGAAGTCGATTCTCAAATCCTTACATAGTACATTGACTGTATGAAATTTACGTAGAGTTAAATCTAATCCCCCTACAAACACACGAGCCTGTAAATTCACATCAACGTATAATGATTGGCTCGTCGTATAATTACCGACCAATAGGACAATTTGAGTTGCATCGAACGATGCTCCGCTCTTTCTTCTTGTACTGATCATTCCCACAACTTTCATCGTGAACATGTGCTCCGAATTGTGAGAAATCGCCACGTCAAATCCATCGTACTGAAAATCGGTCCCCGCATTAGGGTTTCTAGTTGAGATTCCAATCTTCTAACTTGCAATTGTTTGGTTGCCAACACGAGTCGCATTCATCGATGCATAATCGGTTGCATTCGTATTTTTATGACATCATCGTTCACGTCATCTAATGAGGTTTTTTTTTTTTTGGTCCATTTTCCTTTTTGATTCTTCTTGATTCTCCAATCCCAAAATTTTTGATTAAATCTTTTAATTCTTGCAATCTAATGAGGTTTTTTTAATCCATTTTCTTGATTCTTTTTGAGGTTTTTTATGACATCACCGTTTACATAATCTAATGAGTTTTTTCTTTTTTTTAAAAACTCATTTTATATTCCTTTTTCTTGAAATATCCTACTTTCTCCAAAACTAAGCGAATTTTTGGCCCGTTTTCCTTCATTTTCCTTTTTTATTCTTCTTGATTCTCCAATCTTTAAATTTTTTATTAAATCTTTGAATTTTTGCAATAAAATGAGGTGGTTTTTTTAATCCTTTTTCTTGATTCTTCTTAAGTGTTTTATTTTATTTTTATTTGTTTGCGTGACTACTATTATATGTAAGCTGAATTTGTTTACACAATTTGAGAGTAAAGTGATTGTTAAAATCTTATGATCATATTTTGCGTTCTACTAATTAGAATTTCTAACTTTTTAACATTTATTATTTACATTGTTTATTATATTATTATAATGTCGAACACAACTATCTTTTTTTCCTACGGTTATATGGACCATAAATGTGCACAAATCACTTTGTAATTGCAAAAATAATTGCAACTACTTAATAATTTATAGAAATACTTGCCAGTTGCCAACCTACATATAATAAAAAAGTTTTTTTAATTTTCTTTTAATTCATCACTACTATATGATGTCGAATGTTTATAGAACACGAGTTTAAATTAACTTTCAAATAACTACATAATCAAGTACAAAAACTTAAATTAATTACTTTTTAATTTTAATATTTTTGTTTGATTGTAACCAAAGAAATTGTTAACTAAAAATCTTCTTATTTCTTCTTCCTTTTTTATATAAGTTTTAAAATCTTACCAATTTCTGTCAAGTATAAATTAGTAAATGAGTCACATACTTGATATGTATTTTTTATAACCCCTCTTCTTTGTATTTTAATTTTTGCCTTTCCTACTGATAATTTTTTTCCTAAATGCAGGATCGTAAATCATAAAAAAGCGTTGGTATTTATCGCAACTTTATGTCGTGTACTTTGTTAAAATCACTGCCAAATTTTATGGGTTGTATATTTGACGACCATGTATTTTAATTATTATTACATGTACATCATGTTTTATAATAATAATTATTATTATGTTATACGTATGGAAAATTAATGGAGAAGCAACTTAGATACTGTTTGATTGTAAGCGTGGAAAATGCATGGAAAGAAAATGAATTCTAGGCAATTGAATTTCCTAGAATTAATTTTCTAGGGAAATGACAATTACACGTGTTTGATTTACTAAATTTTCTACCCATAAATAGTAGTTATTTTCCATCTTTTGGTGTTTGATAGCTATTATTTTCCATGAAAACAATCTTTTTCCCCCAAATTTTGTTATTTTCTTTTTGAACAATTATTTGATAGTCATTATCTTTTTTCACGTAAATTATCAACTTTTCTATATAGAAATTGTTCCTTTTTTTCAATGCCTTAGCCTTAGAATGATTGATCTATCCAGACTTGTCATTCAGTCTTATTGGACTTCTTCTCAAGTGCTAATATATAATTGACTTTATGAGTGTACTAAAATTTGAACTTTATTGATATTATGAGAGTTTTTTATTAGCTTGCGTGTAATATTATTGGTGCACATGAAATAAAGAAGATAAAATAAAGTTATGGACTCAAATGACGATGTATAAGTAGACATTGTAAAATATTCATACGGTCTTATATTTGTTAATGTTAGTCAGAAATGGTATATAACAAAGTGTCAGGAACACAAATTGTTCGTAATAAAAAATTAACAAAGTAGAAAAAGAGAAAATAGAAAAGATAAGAACATATGTTATTTCCAGCCATATGTCAGTGACATCTATGATATGAATTTAATTTTACAAGAAATAAACAAATGATAAACAAATTGCAAGAAATATAGAGAAACTCAAATTATGAAAAAAAAAAAGAAATATCAATCGAATCTCATCATCAAGCAACCTTAATCATACATACATTTAACTACAGTCCCTAGGATCACAACCAAAAAAGAAAAAAATCTATTAAAGGATATGAATTCAATTTTGATACTATTATTTCAAAACAAGACCCAAAAGAAGGATATGAATTCAATTTTAATACATTAATTAATAGAGGATAAAGTAGACAAACTTTGATCAAAGTTGAAGAATTGTTGTTGAATCCATGGAGAAGAATTCTTGAATGAAATTGATTGCAAATAGATGTAGGGCTTCCTGATGATACGTCTTTTTTTCCCTTTGCAAACCAACGTTTTTTTTGTTTATGTTTGTAATGCAATTTATTTATGTCTTTTAAATTAAAAAACTCAGTATTAGGAAATACATGGAATTCCAATTCCCTGGAAAACAAAAATCCTAGCCCCCCTCCCCTAGGGAAAATGTTTTCCTTGTTTTCAAGTAAAATATGGTAACGTGATAAAAAATAGGAAAACGTTTTCCAATGAAAAAACCAATTAAACACTGCTAAAGTGGGAATTTAAGTGGGAAATCGACATTTTCCAAGGAAAATTCTTGCAATCAAACACACTCTTATAGTAATATTTTGTACATCATGAAGTTCTAGGCTTTTGAATAAAAGCAAACTGAATATATCTTAGTAATTCTTTAATTTTTGTATTTTGTACTTTTCTTAATTTTTTCTTTTTAATGAATGTTTTACAGATAATATGTTTTAAAGATACTAACTATGTAAATTCGTATATGTGATCTTTAAATTTGTTATTGCTGTTGTTTTTTTCGTGTAACGCATGAGTGATAATTCTAGTACATTTAATTTAATAACTATGTTTTTCCCTCTCACACCACTGAATCCCCTTCTCCTAAGCAAGGCATTCTATGCGTCTCCCATGAAAGAGCAGCGACTAGGATAAAACGGTTTGATGGTCAAGTTCTATCAGAAATTGGTCACGCTTTGGGTTTCCTTGAATCGTTAAAAGATAAGTTCTCCATAACAATACCATCTAGATCTTGGCAATTGCACCCATTCGAAGTACCCACCTTCATTCACCATCAATTGAAAAACAGAGTCACACAACAATGTGAGCTGAGTTTCTTGAATATTTCCCTTTTTAGTAGCCATTGGAACCTATTGAAATCTTCGTGCCATTAATGTAAAAATTGCTTATTCGATACTCATTCGCATTGAGAAACCATTTTGATTCCCAAGAAGTTGCACAGTTTGGGAAGTTTCATGGGCCACAAGCATTGAACACTGTGTTTATTAGTTTGTTCATCAGCATCAGTAACATCTTTTTCGGGGGTACTAGTTGTAGGGATAGCGGAAGGGAAATAATATGCAAGATACCCAACGAAAACAAAGGTGCAAGGTGAAGGATTAACTCCTTAAAACGCCATCTTTAGTTTTCCAGCCAAAAATCTTCTGAAAATCGGGTTTGGAGTTTCAGGAATTGAATTGCAAGGGTCAGGCATTACTGATGGAGGAAGAGATAAAGATGGCGAAGGACGGAGAGAGTTGCAGAGGGACAAACAGAATTGGTTGGCCACTGGTTGGGGATTTTTTTTGATTTAGTATTTTTATTACTTTTTAAAATGTGGGTTAATAATCTAAATATGGTGTGGTGTGGTGTGGTGATTAAAAACAAAATTTATTTTTGGTTGGAATAAGATGTGGTGGGAGGATAAATTCTCGTTGTGGGAATGTAACTCCCCTATATATAACTCATTTTAGTATTTTCTGATGCCCTGTTTTTTTCTTGATGCCCATTAAACTTTAGTTATTCCGTTTTTTCTTTTTGTCTTTTTTTTACTCTTAGTTCATTATAAATTGGAAACCACCCCAGTACATTGAGGGAAATTTTCTAAGAAAATAGATAAGGGTCCTTATAAAGAAGCCTTATCCTAATGTGGGATAAGTCTTTTGTGAAATTTACCTTTTAATTAAATTGGAGCCTAGGTAATAAGTAATGCTATTTCTTAGAGGTTGAAAAAGAGTTAGATATGAAATTGTTACATTTTACAGGGTCAGGGAAATTTTGTGAAATTTACCTTTTAATTAAATTGGGGCCTAGGTAATGAGTAATGCTATTTATCTACACTGGAGACCGGTCTCTAGTTTAGTTGAAATTATTACATTAGGGATGAATAGAGATGTATAAATATATGAAAGCATTGATTTATTAAACAGCCAATTAGACTGAAAAACCAGAGTTTTCAGTTTAAATAAATAACATAACATTATTCCTATGTAATTGCCTTAGCCGACTTCCCTAAGACAGCCCCAAGAGCTAATTTGTATAGAAAATTCAAACCGAATAAAAGTCGTCCTTTAAATTATGGTCGTGATGAGAAAATGACAAAGCAGCACAAAACGAAAATTACACCACCTTAAAGGCTTTAGTTATCAATTTCTCGAATATACGTTTTTTAAAGAATAAATTGTAATCAATAATCTTAGATATATGGCCAATAAATTGTAATTGATAATCTTGAATATATGGCCAATATTTCATTCGGTCAATCGTCTCCGCCACGCGAAGAGTAGGGTGGCGACTTGTCCTCCACCCGACCTACCAAAAATCTATTGGGTTTGTTGTCAAAAATAATCCAAAATTGAAAAGGAAAAGGAAAGAGAAAGAAGAAGAATCCTAGGAGGAAAAGGAATCCAAATCATAGAAGGATTGCCTTGTCTTCTAAGGAAACGAAGCCTATAAATAGAGATGTTTTCTTCTTCTTTTATACACAAGTGGTACAAGCGAGTTGAGGGAAAAATTAGTGAGTCTAGCACCTTGAAAAGTTTTCTTGTAACTCTTCGTAGTTTGTTTGAAGAGTTTGGTCTTTTCTTCATATATGCTTTAATTACATTCGGTTGAATCCATATTAGGAGAATATTGGCTTAACGAAGACAATATGTTTTCTAACCGTTTTAATTGTTGGCTTTCATATCTCTCCAAACTAGGAATATATACTGAATTAATTACTAATTTTGTAAGAAAATAGTGGTGTGTGATTGGAGATCGGGCTCCACATTCGGAGCCCGATTGTAATTATGCATTCAAAAAATTTGATAGAGTTTCAAAAACAAACAAGATATACGACATTTAATTAGTATAAAATTAATGTATCATTACCACGAAAACAACACTAGGAGATACTAGAGATCTAAGATCATTCCAACCAGCCAACCAAACACTTCTTCGGACCATTCACCATTCTACCCCATGGCTCAAAAATTCGACTCTCACTTCCTTACATAGTACTTCAATTGCCTTATTAGTTTTATTGAACATTTCTTTTAGGAACACACGACTCCATAAATTCACATCAAGATATAATATAATGGTTGACCCATAATCGTATGCTTAAACCAACCAACGGGACAACTTGAGTTGCATTGGAATTTTCTTGAAATCATCAAATCCGCAACTTTTGTTGAGAAAATATGTATTCTCTATAGCGAAACACTAACACATCAAATCCATCATACCGAAACTTGGTTCCCCCGTTAGAGTTTCTAGTTAAGATTCCAATCTCCCAACTTGCTATCGTTTGGTTGCCAATACGAGTCGCATTTATCGATGCAGAATTTACGTGGAAAATTCGATCATAATCACTGAATGCAAGAAAATATAACAGTTCACCCCATAAAAGCTGAGTCGCAAAAGGTTCCCACCGCCTTCAAAGCAATTGCTCGAGTATTGAGGGATTGTGCCGGGATTGTGCATGATTGCAAGGCAAGCCATAAACGACGTCACGGTTAACAGAAGAAACATGATATCCCTGCATGACACGATCATCACTCGTAATAAATTGAGGGATTGAAGAACTCATCGCGTTCTTCAAACTTATAACTTGAGATTCTTTTCTGGTTCAATTTGTCAGAAAATTGTACCATGCCAAATAAAAGGCAGAAATGAATATAACAATAAAATATAGAAGGGTAAATTTCACATATCATCTCCAATCTTTGCAATTAGAATCGTCTGAGTCCCTAACCTTTTTTTTAACGCGCTAGGTCCTCAACTTTTCATAAATACTCACAAAAGGTCCCTCCTAACAGAATCCGTCTAAATTTCCGTTAAGTGGTAGATGACATTATCTTTATACACTTGCATTTTAAATTAAAAAAAAAGAATTTAAAAATTAAAAAAATAAAAAAAAAGGGAAAAAACCCCACCCCACTGGCCTTTGGCCGTAGGAATGTTGCCATTTTCGGCACATTTAGCTGGCTGCCGGAAATGGCAATGAATGGGGAGAGGTCCCTCCCTTTTTCTTCCATTTCCAGCAGAAAAAATAGGCCCCCCTCAAAACGGCAGAAAAAATGAAGGAGAGCTCCCCCCATTCACTGCCATTTCCGGCAGTGAATGGCAGCTTTTCATTTTCAGGAAATGGCAGTCAATGAAAAGCTGCCAGAAATGGCAATGAATGGGGGAGTCCCCCCTCCTCCCAATTCTCTGCCTTTTCCGGTAGATGAAGGGGGGAGACTCCCCCCTTTTAGCTTTCGGAAATGGCAGCATTCTGATGGTCGGGCCGCCTAAGAGATTGTCGGTGGGGTGGGTGGGGTGCCCTTTTTTCCCCTTTTTTATTTTTTCTAATTTTTAAATTCTTTTGTTTTTAATTTAAAAGGTGAGGGTATAACGGTAATTTTATCTACCACTTAACGGAAATTTGGATGGATTCTGTTATGATGGACCTTTTATACGCATTTATGAAAGGTTGAGAATCAGCGTGCTAAAAAAAATTAAAGACCCAGACGATTCTAAGTATGAAGGTTGGGGACGATATGTGAAATTTACCCTATATAAAATTACCTTCATTTATACTTTATATGTATATAGAGATCAGCAACCACGTAGTAATAGAAGACTATAGGAGCCAGAAGCACATATATAAACATTATTCCTTAGAAAAAAGAGTTACTGTGTTTTAGAATTATTATACTTGAGATAGACATGATCTAGAATCAAATTACAGCTAATTTCTCATGGAAGCGTCTTCCGATCTCACAGTTGGTTTAAACTATTTAACCACAACGAATATATCCGTTGATTTAAAAGGTAATGTGTTGTATAAGAATAGATTATTCTGTCGTTTGCTCCTCCCGCGCGCGGGGCTATGTTTTTCGATCGTTCGATTCCAAACTCGATTTTTTGCTCTCAAGATCGCCACCGAGGCTCTAATACCAATTGAAGGGGTTTGAACCTCGCATACACAAAAGTAAAAACAAGGTTAACCCGAAAAAGGTGAGAACGAATCCCACATCAGTTAAACATGGGAAAAGTGATGGGTTTATAAGGAATTGGGCTACTCTACCTAACAGGTTAACCTTTTTGGATGGAACATCAGTTCCTTATAGAACCTTAGTTCCTAACAGTGGTATCAGAGCCAGACCCAGACTTGACCATGTGGGTGTGTGTGCAAGACCCCGGATAGTGGCAAATAGAGAAAGTGGGCCCCAAAGTTGAATCGTGATAGTCGGAAAAATCTGTGGGCGGCTCTCAAGGCGGTTGTGTCCACGTAAGGCGGTGACGGACGCAATGGATTGTGTCTTGGAAAAAGGCAGTTGTGTCTATATAAGGCGGTGACGCCCGCAGTGGATGATTTGGGCTTTAAAAGAGCAAAGAAAAGATAGATTAACTATTAATTGAAGGGGGGTCAAGATCATGTGGTTCTTCGTTCGAAGGGGGGATTGTGGGGAAAAAAGTGTGAACGAATCTCACATCGGTTAAACATAGAAAAAGTGATGGGTTTATAAGAAATTGAGCTACTCTACCTGACAGGTTAACCTTTTAAGATGGAACCTCAGTTCCTTATGGAACCTTAGTTCCTAACAGGATAGTATAGCATTGCTCAGAAAATTCAAGCCCAATGAAAGTCGTTCTTCCAATTATGGTTATCAGAAAATGGCGGCCACGCCTTTTCTTAGATCTTTCGGATGCTCTTTCTATGATATATCATTCTTCATTTGCCATACATAATGGAATTATGAGTTTGGTACCGTCGACCTCTCGAGGAGTTTGGTACCGTCGACCTCTCGAAGAGCAAGATAAGATTTTTTTCTCCTATTATTTTTTAGTTTAAAAAACTTTTCGTTGTTTTTTTATTTAATGTAAGAGATAAAAACATAATTTTCTTTCCGTTTATTGAACAAAATGGACAGATTTCATTCATAAGAACCTTCTTTGAGAGTTTTTGAAAGGTTAAGAACTCTAGAAGTTACAAAATTGCTACACTTTGCAATAGTTATAGGGACCTTTTATGAAATTTGCCCTTTAATTAAATGGGGCACTAGGTAACCGCCTTAGCCGACTACCCCATGACGGCCCTAAGAGCTGATCTCCTCCCCCAAGTGGAAAGGAGATATAATTCTTCAACTGAAATCAATATATATAGTAGCAACATCTTTTTACAACACCTCATATGCTACCATAAAATTTGATAGAGCTTCAAAAATGAATAAGATGACATTTTTTATTTAATTATAAAATGTACCATTACCACCAAAACATGTACCCAGAAATTACAGTACTAGCAAATTAAATGTAAGCTCTCTATTACAGTTCCTTGATCATTGCAACCAGCCAACCAAACATTTCTTCGGACAGTTCACCATTCTACCCTCGTATCCATTGTTCAAAAATTCGACCCTCACATCCTTACATAGTACATCAATTGCCTTAAACATATCATCATTTAACATGAATGTTTCTCCTACGAACACACGACTTCGTAAATTCACATCAAGAGATAATGGTTGACTCGTCATTATTGTATGATTAATACCAACCAACGGGACAACTCGAGTCGCATCAAATGTCGTTTGGCTCTTTTTTCTTGAATTGATCGAATCTGCAACTTTTGTTGTGAACACGTATTCTGTATTGTGAAACACCAATATCACATCAAATCCATCATACCGAAACTTGGTTCCCACATTAGGGTTTCTAGTTAAGATTCCAATCTTCCAACTCGCAGCCGTTTGGTTACCAATACGAGTCGCATTTATCGATGCAGAATTGATTTGGAAAATTGGATCATTATCACTGACTACAGCAAAATAAATCATTGCACCAAAAAAAGGCTAAGAAGGATAACAATCCCGATAGACTAACTAGCGTGCAAAGGGTCACCTTCCAAGTGGTTGTTCGAGTATCGATGGTACTAGGACGAGGAGGAGTCGTGTGCCGGGATTGTGCATGATTTTGAGGGAAGCCATAAACGACGTCACGGTGGGATTGTGCATGATTGCGAGGGAAACCATAAACGACGTCGCGGTCAACAGAAGAAACATGATAATCACTGGTAATAAATTGAGGGATTGAAGAACTCATTGTGTTCTTTAAACTAACTAGTTTTCTTAAAAAAGTATACCATGCCAAATACCAAGGCAGAAATAAGATACAGCAATCATATACATACATATATATATATATATATATAGAGAGAGAGAGAGAGAGGTTTTCTTAGATCATTTTAAAGCCTTCATTTATATTTTATATAGAGAGAGAGAGAGAGATCAGCAGCCACATAGTAATATAAGACTAAAAGATCCAGGAGTATATTATAAACAGTATTCCTTAGAAAAAAGAGTTACTGCGTGTGTATACTTTTTCTGTGATAGAATTAAACATGAGATAGACATGCTCTAGGGTCAAATTACAGCTAATGTCTCATGGAGCCCGGTCGTCGTCTCACACTGGGATTAAACTATTTAACCACAATGAATATATCCATTGATTTAAAAGGTGATGTGTTGTACAAGAATACATGATTCCGCCGTGTGAGTCGTCGTAAAATAAATTATGGATAATTCCACGTCTTGTATATAAAAAATGGACATAAATTTTGATAGAAACATATATATATATATATATATATATATATATAGCTCATATACTGATTAATCACCGTTGATTTGGAAGTAATTTTATTTTCAAAAAAATAGGATCACACCAAATTATTGCACTGTTAAAGTTTGCATGACATAGAAATTATTGCATTTGTAGAATGATGATTCGTATTGAAAATTTTAGGAATGCTACACTAGCATAATGCAAAAAGATTACGGACAATATCCGCCAATGATGTAGCTCTTCATGTGATATTTATTGATTTAAAAGGTATAATAATGTGATTGGCTGGAAAAACAATATCTTGCCATTTATACATTGCCTTTTTTTAAGAAGAAAATATCTAGATTCAAAAATCCAATTCCAAATCCAAGATATATGAATATGTCATATTATTGATGACCATTTATGCATTGTCATATTCCCTATATTTTCCGTTAGGATAGAATATATAGCATTGCTCAGAAAATTCAAGCCCAATGAAAGTCGTCGTTCCAATTATGGTCTTCATGAGAAAATTACAAAAATGGCACAAAACAATATTGCTATTTTAGAAAGAGTGATTATATTGACATTATATATATATATATATATATATATATCTTTTTTTACTAATCAATACTATAATTTAATTTACTCAACATATATCTTTATTGTTTTCAAATTTTTGCATTTACACTATTAACTAATTTATGTCATTTTTTTTTTAATTTTAACCTTCACTAAATGATATTCTCATTCTAAATATTTCATTATGAGAAGTGCCTAAATTAGTAAATAAAAAAGTAACATCTAATAAAATACAATTATATATTTTCATAAGGTACACAATTTTATTTTTAAATATTCCATTCCATCACTAAGAACATGAAACGACATGGGGTAAATTTCACATATTGTCCCCACCTTTTGCACTTAGAATCGCTTGGTTTCTTAACCTTTTTTCTAACTCGCTGAGTCATCAACCTTTCATAAATACACACAAAAGATCCCTCTTGAATAAATCCATCCAAAAGTTCGTTAACTCATTAGCCAAATTACCACAATACCCTTACCCTTTAATTTAAAAAAAAAAGAATTTAAAAATATATAAAAATAAAAAAACAAAAAAAAAGAAACTGAAAAGGGAGAGTCTCCTCCCCTCACTGTCATTTCTGGCAGCTTTGAAATGGCAGAACAAATGGGGTGGAGACTCCCCCCATTCTTCTGCCGGAAATGGCAGAAGAATTGACACGCCCCACCCCTAGCATCTTTAATATACTAGAAATGTGACGTGCGTCGACGATAAATTCTAACTAGAAGTTAGAATTCACCGCCAAGGCTCGTTGACTTATTAAAAATTTCTAAAAATTTTGACAGCATCTCCCGTATTTTATTAATAAATCTCCCTACATGACAAGAATTTTACCAAACCCAAAGTCCAATTCAATCTAAAACCTCAACCGACCACCACAACACACCAAGTCAAATATATATATATATACACATGTATCATAATATTAGAAACTCTATATAGAGATATACATTCAAAAGTATATTAGCCTTATTATTTTCTTCTTAATATATATAAGCGTGTCAATATATCAAAATGTAATTAACCACATCAAAACACATTTCCTTGTTACATTTCTGGTTGATCATGCCAACCTTGTTAAAAGGCTCGTTTTCAAAATAGACCCCAAATGTTACTCAAACTTCAGTTAATACCTGGAAGGGGAAACATTGAAAAGAATTTTCGTGAGCATTAACGCCCAGTGAGTAGAATGCTAAAAAAACTGTTATACTTTTAAGTAGAAAACATTTGTCACTTTTATATTCATCCAAGCAAATCGTAGAAAATTCATATTGGATCAAACATTCATAAAGTCATTGCAATGCTCGAATATCATGAAAATCGTTTCACTTCAATACTATCATAGAATTTTCACCCAAAGTGTATCCAACATTTCATAATCATGATATTAAGTCATATGCGCGTAGACACCAGCTTGGGCCATAGGTACCTTATGACCCATTCGCCATAGGCGGCACAATGAACAGCTTGAGCCATAGCTAGCACACTAGGCGACGTTCATTGGTCAGCTTGAGCCATAGGCCCCTTCGCCCGTAGGCGGCATATCATTTGGTCAGCTTGAGCCATATAGGCCCCTTCGCCCGTAGGCGGCATATCATAACATTAGATACAAATTGGGGGGGTTTTCATACATCATAAATCATGTCTCAACTCAAATATTTCTTTAAAATCGTGAAGCATCATTTCATATAAATATTCACATAAACTTTTCTAAGGAATATCAACTTTCTTGAAATTTCATGAAAATACATTCATCATGAAACATTACGAATTTCTGTGTAATCAAAGCATAATATACATTTTCATTTAGAAAGAAAAGAAGAAAAGAATCTCCATTCACCGACTAAGTAGTCATGTACATTTACCCCCTTTCGTGTTTCATGTAGCATAACATAAAGATTTTTAAATTTCAATTCTTTTCTCATAATATCTTGTTGTTTAGATAATTTATATTTTCATAACTTTCCAATCATTCCATTTCTTGACTTCCCATATTTCCATTTACTTATTTCACTTCATTAATTGCTTACAACTAAATAAATCAACACATATAGCAACACCTCATTTACTTTATGTAATCATCACCCATTAACATGTATATAAAAAATCATACGTCCAACTATAACCCTTAAAATATACCATGTAATCATGTCATAAAATGCCTAATAATATTTCCAACTAACATTAGTCACATAAATAAAATTTCCCTTAAGTTTGTTGTCAACATTTACATAACGTCAACCCTTTAATTTAACACCAATACACTTCATTCCAACTTATACTTTATCAACCTCATATGATGTTCATACATATCAATGAAAGTCAACCACACCCCATAAATCCCAATTTAATTCTTACTCATTTTTATCTCATTATAATCCAACCATAATAAAGCTAGACATTGTGCATACAAGACATCCATTTCTTGTAGTCACGTTTAAGCACACTTCAACTACCAAATTATCTTAATTCCATGAATTTAAAGCCCAAACGTCAATTTATTACAAAAATTCAGCCTTCATATCCCCCTTTTAAACCCATATTTGTATCATAAATTTTCATACTCCAATACTAACTTCATATATTTTAATTTCATATTCTCTAGCACAAACTAAACCAAAATAGGACTTAATAATATATTTAACTTAGCTAAATCCTCAAATCAACACAAATATTTAAAAACCTAACATCTTAAACAAAGCCCATACTTTAAAAATCTTAAATAGGTAATTAACCTCATAAAACCATCATTCTTTCAACATAAATATTAATTATTTAGTCTCAAATTATAGAAATAAACCATAAATTTAACCCCCAATAGAGATCTGATAAACCCTAAGAATAATTTCATTGACTTACCTACTTGATTTGTGGAAGAAAAGCCAATGCTTATGGGCTAAATCATGTCAACCATGTGTAAAACCCCCCAAGTTTTTCTCTCTTTTTCTCCTTCTTTTCTTTCTTTTTCTTTCCATTTTTCTTCCTTTCTGCCGAAAGCCGTGTATGTAGTGTGTGTTTGTGTGAGTAAACCTCCAAATGCAAGAAAGTCTTTCATTTATATGGATAATTGCACTCAAGGTCTCTCAAATTTATTATGTGCTATAAGTTGGTCCTTAGCAAAAATATTATTTACCCATGAGTCTTTCAACATTTAATCCTTTCTATTAAATCCTTTGATGACTTAAATTTTGACCTAAATAATTTAATTTTGACTTTGACTTGACTATTCCACTATTAACTTTTGGTCCATAAAATCTGAGATGTCACATTTGTTCTGCCGAAATAGCAGAAGAATGTCACATAAAATCTGAGATGTCACATTTGTTCTGCCCAAAATGGTAGAAGAATGGGGGAGTCTCCCCCCATTTTTTCTGCCAGAAAAATGGGGGGAGACTTCCCCTATTCTTCTTCAGGAAACGGCAGAACAATAGGGGGGAGTCTCCTCCTCCCTCCATTTGTTCCGCCGGCATGATAGAAAAACTGGGGGGAAGATTCTCCGCATTTTTCTACCATTTCCGGCAGAAGAATAGGGGGAGTCTCCCTCCCATTTGTTCTACCATTTCCGACAGCTTGAAGATGCCGGAAATGGCAGTGAAGGGGGCTCCCCACCTTTCAATTTTTTTATTATTTTTATATATTTTTAAATTCCTTTTGCTTTTTTAAAATTAAAGGGTAAGGGTATTGTAGTAATTTGGCTAATGAGTTAACGGACTTTTGGATGGATTTCGTCAAGACGGACTTTTTTTGCGTACTTATAAAAGGTTGAGGACCCAGCGCGCTAAAAAAAAGTTAGGGACTCTGGCGATTCTAAGTGCAAAGGTTGGGGACGATATGTGAAATTTACCCATTAACATGTATATCAAAGATTTGAATATATATATATATATATATAGCAAAAATTATACTTCAGTGCACAATGGCACATTCTATGGTTTCTAATGAGTTATATAGCAGGCACTCATTGGACAACATAAGGGACATATCTCCTATAGTATCCAATGAGTATGGTATCCAATGGACATTATATAAAAACGGCACAATTGTTACGAGAGAATAAAGATTAGGAGTTCTCACCTTAATAAAAAAGCGGCATAATAATTAATAAAAAAATGTGGCATGAAAATATTTTCCCATTTTTTCTTTATAGAAACACAATGCACGTGCACAACACAGAAACACTACACGCCATTTAATAAAATTATTATAACTTTATTAGACGTGAAATGGTATATATCCACTACATATTAAAAGTACCAGTTTTAAAGTTACTGTTTATTTTTTTGGTCTGATACGTCGTCGTTTTTGTGCTTCAATTTTTTCAAATTTTCCTTGCCTGGGACGACACCGTTTTAAAGTATTTTTTCTGCCTCATATAAGTTCCCCCATTCCAAGGACGACGACGTTTCATACTCTATCCTCATTTCCACTACAAGGGTTTTTCTCTAGCAATGGCGATTTTCGTTTCTCAAGTGACACCTTGATTTCTTCGATGCCGGTGGAAGATGGTTCCCCTTCAATTCAAGGTTTTGAGAGACATAGTTAAGGTAATTTTGTTGGGCTTCACGTAGATTGAGTAATTTGGTTTTATATTTGGTTATTTTCAATTTTTTATTTCTTTTTTGTTTTTCCCACTTGGCCGACACTTTGTGTTCTACTAATCTAAATTCAATGGGGAGCCTTTTACCCTGCAACTCCTTTTGGCCATAGAACGTAAGTAACTCCCAATTGAAATCTTGTAGAAATAATACTTAATTCCTGCCTTAATATAGAGAAACCTCTAGCACCATTTTTTCCCTCTGGTAACTGTCGTGTTCGAAATCCTCTATATTTTCTTCTTATTACAGATCTAAAATTTGAGTAGGAATCATTATGGCTGCAACTTTTTGCTTTGTTTAGAAATTTTGTGCTAAGAGACAATGGAGAATAATCATACCAAGTCAAGACATGAACTACTAAAAAAACAAATGGTAGTATTTGACAAGGGATATGCTGCTATGTTTGTTGAAAAGGATGGTAAATCGTTGGGTTGTTACCATTGGAAAATTTTATAATTCCTTCTTGAATGTTATTGCAAGTGAATCTAGATCTATCGATAAGTTAGTTTTTATTGGAGTTATATTATTTTGCTAAAGTTTAATATTGGTACTTCTATTTTACTGAATTTCTTTAACAATTTGTTTGAGCTTTTGGAATATCTTAAAAGAAATGTCGAAGATTTTGAGTTTTGCCACTTTATATTCTTCAATTGTCTAACATAAGGCTAATTACAGAGGCTTGTTTGTAGATAGTCACTAATTACTGCCACTTTTAAAGCTGCTCATTTTGTTTTCTTGCTATAGATGAAATCATCAATCATTAAACAAAATTAAGTTGTATCTTACATGGGGTATATTTAGCATTGCATCCCTTTTATTGGTCTCTTACATATGTATTGCATGTTTCATATGCAATGTGGAAGGTCAATAAACATAGTAATGGACAAGATTTAAATTTGAATTTCTCATTCTTGATTCTTTCCAATGTTCTGTAGACTTTGCTAAACATTTCTAATGGTGGTGGTTGTAAATCTGTGAAAGAAGTTGTTCATAATGGTTTTTTTGCCTATTCGAGAATGTTAAATACCCTGTTTGATATAAATAGTCTCATCCACTAAGAAATATTATATGAAAAAAATAAAAATATGATGTTTACAAATCTATTCTCTTTAAAACTAGAATTTGATCAAATCATTTACATCAACGGTACTCACTTATACTACACAAATTTCATTCTCAAAAACCCTATTTCCACTTTTAAAAAAAATTGTTTATGAATGGGAGCAAAACGTTTAGTGAAGGGATAGCAAGATCTATGGCTTTGATTACAATTGAATTGACTTAATCCCATCTAAGTTTTGCTGACCTCTATAAACTTGTTCAGTCTTGTGTAGTGGCATTTAAAAATGCTTTAATGGTTAGATGTTCAACGCAATATTGTATTACATATTGTTGTGATATATGAATCAGCAGAAGAT